>CAIGRF010338532.1:26204-33704 GCA_903798235.1 Fraxinus ornus
TCATCATCATCATCACAACCCTCAACAATCCAAGATTGTGCATTACTAGCATCACTTGCTCGTAAAACTAGAGGAATACCAAAGAAGAAAGCTCAGGCTTGAAGTAGATAGTTTGCAACTCTACGTAAAATTTGTTTTAATTTTTGATTTTTTCTAAACGTCAAAGCCCTACATATTGATATATATTATTCATGGATTTGGGTGATTTGGGCTAATTTGATGTTTGTTGGATTCAATTTGTTTGTTTGTTTGTTTTTTTTTTAAATTATAAAAATGGATTGAACTTTATTAGGCTAATTTTGATACTATTTTTAACACAAATATCTGCGCATTTTGACATTTAAGCATTCATAAGTAATCAACAAATTGATTTGACTGCATTATAACGCGTATACCCCATATACGAGACGTTTAGAAAATGTCCCAAGCATTTTAGAACACTGCCCGAAAGTACATGCAATTGCTACTAGCCATGTGTTTCTTGGTAGCCACTTATTCAATGGAGATGACAAAATGTCTCGTTCCCGCCTTGAATGAGGCGAGAATTCTCAATTAGTATAAGAAGTGGTGCGAAAACTTAAATCGTGTTTAAAAATATAATAGCAAAAAACAAATAAATGAGGAAATGAGGAGACGGGAAATGAGGATATCTTAATCCCCACCTAGCCATCCACATTTCTAGTTTGTATTTCTACCTAGAGTTACGCCTTGGCAGCCCATCTTCGGGTCAAAATGTTCAACAAATCTATGGATTGCAAATACGGCGATTTCAATTTGTTTGGCAAACGAAGGATTGATTTAAAATCAAACAAGTAGTAAACCAAAACAAAATCATTTTACATTTTTGTTACTCAAGTGGGATTAAATCCTTCGTCAATATTTTCAATATCTTGTGAAGTGAGCTTTTATAAATAGCATATATACATTCTCAATATAGATGTCACGATATCTCTTAACATATATACGTGTCCCTGTTTGAGCCACATTAAAATTCTTATTATCATTATTCTACTCTTTTTTAACCACACATTCTTCAATAAAATATTATTTTCCATCACATCAATAATTTTTTCTTCTTTTTCAACAACACATTCTTCATCAATCTGCTATTACAAATACATTTTTTCAAAATAATGTAGCACAAACACACATGTTCTCTTGATTTCGTTCGATGAATTTTTGTATATGAGCTAGAGAGGGAGAGAGAAACTTCTCCTTAATTGTGTATACCACATTACTTTAGCAATGAACCTAACGGAATGGCGAAAAAAAAAAAAAGAAATTTATATAGCCGACTCGAAATGTATTCGAAAATGAGAGATAGTTTCACATGCTCGCGTAGCCGCTGAATTATTGCCCAGATTCTCACCAACTACAGACAATATTGCATTTCACACTCAAAAGTCAAAAGACACTAAGATAGTGAAGAAGAATCAAATCATGTGGACTGTTCTAATCATGTAATAAATTGAAGGGAAACAGAAAATGGGTTGAATCCTATTCTTATCAAGTTGCTACTCCAAAAGTCTTTGTAGGGCTACTATTTAATGTATACTTCACAAGTATGGATATGATTATGTGCCTGAATTAAGTTATTGTTATTGTTATTTTTTTATTTTTTGTGAGGTAGGAACCCGTAACAGCTACCCGTCGCGGAGCTCCGATCACTGTGAGTGCGCATTGGGTAAACATCGCTCCATGTGTAGTAACCCGCAAACTACACAGGAGAGGTAAACCGCACTAGACAAGCCCGGTGCGATGGGCTCGACCGATAAAGCGTTGGCAGAGGATTCGAACTCGTGACATTAGATTTCCGCGTTCACCTGCTCCACCAACTCGGCCACCCTCGAAGGGATAATTTATTATTATTATTATTATTGACTTCATCTTGCTAAAGCAACCCTTTTAACAAGAAATGAATTGCCCTTATTTTGCAGCCACATTTTCTTGATTCTTGAAGGATGAGAGGGGTCCCTCTTGAGCATTTACTCTGATCTCTCTTGCAAAATTTTTATGCACATTTTAGGTTGCCTTTTTTAATACACGTTATTAAACTATATCGTTTAAATGTTTAAGTTGTAAATTAAATAAAGAACTTTCGTGTTTAAGGCTTCACTTAGTGTAGAGAATAGATTCATTTCTTCATCAACTATTTAATGTATGCACAGCTTTGATTAAGGAGTGTCTACGAGATTTGAGTTCAAGACTTTTGAGTTTTATGTGGATGATTCATAATTCTAATTCTTTTTTCTTTTTTTTCAATTCCAACAAATTTAAGGCTAGTAACATAAAAAAATTTCTTTTTCTTTTTCATTTCATTCGGTTTAGCTATAATTACTAAGAAAATCAATATTTTGGTTTGTTAAACTCTCGATCGAAGAAGGAAAAAAAAAATTAAAGAGGACCAAACAATTTTCAACATTATTAAGAAAGAACTAAATTCTAACATTATTAAGCTAAAAAATAAAAATTAGTAAAATTTGATAAAAGATGATTATATACATTGTTGAAAAGTTTAACAAAAGTTGTGAATCTCATAAAATATTGAGGTAACTAGACAAAAAGCACCAGTCAGTTACTTGCACATGCATGCCAGTGTGCACCTATAGAGATAAAGAGCAACTTTTATGATTAAAAAATTTTTGACACTTGAAAAATACTCCAAATTATTTGGGGAAAAGAGCATGTTTTATCATTTTAAGCCAATTGGATTATTTGGGAGAAAAATCAAATTATATTTCCTTGAAAAAGCAAATTATGTATGGCCCTTTGCATCTTTTGTTTCCTTGAGTGGAGCATCAATTTATGTCTATTTTTCATTTCAAAAAAGTATCTGTTAGATTCTTTGGAAATGCTATTTTTGATAAGGTGAAATATAGAGTATTGAACATATTAAAGAAGAAAAAGAATAACTTGAATTTTATTTATAATATTGTGTTATACGATATATACGTTCATGCCAAATGTCTTTAAACTTTTAAAAGTGCATGTTCTTGTATCTTTAACTTACTTAAATAATGAATACTCTCGTTCTACTTGATGTCGAAAATCTCTTTATTTCGTTAAAACTCTCTCAAGCTTTTATTGAACTTAGCTTCTATCATACAAAAGCATCATGGCTAAGTTACAAGTTTTGTCCCCAACATGGGCTCCTCATTGAACTTTTATCCTCAACTATTTTTCTTTAACATTTTTAACATCAACCTTCCATTAGTTATCACAGTATCGTCACTCAGAAATTCTGTCCAATTAGATGGTGAAGACAGACGTATGAGGTGCACACAAAATTTTTTCTTTTCTTCTCTTTTAGGGTTTCTAATAGACAAAATAATATCGACATTGCTTAAGAGTAGTTTTAAGAAGTTAAAACTAAAATTTCATATTAAAATTACCCTCGTAAACCCATATTCTAAAAAATCTGAATCGTCCCACATGGTCGACCCA
Source organism: Fraxinus ornus (assembly GCA_903798235.1). Classification (NCBI taxonomy): domain Eukaryota; kingdom Viridiplantae; phylum Streptophyta; class Magnoliopsida; order Lamiales; family Oleaceae; genus Fraxinus; species Fraxinus ornus. The sequence goes on from CAIGRF010338532.1 coordinate 29,649, forward strand.
AAACCCATTTTAACTATACAATATCATTTTATATAGTGTCATTTTCATTGAGGAAGTATTGGATAAAAAGCTCAAAACTCTCTTTTTCTTTTTTCTGTTCATAACCCTTTATTCTTTAATCCTCTTTCTCAATGTCCTTATCCATCCATATCTAATCTTTGACCTGTCTAATTTAGTGGCCATGTAGCACACATTTCCTTTGCTGGACCTCTTCCATTTGATGAGCTGGAACACGTTGCCAATCCGCTTTTGCCACCTCAGCGCTGCGGGCGGTTTCGATTGCTCTAAAGCTACACTGTTAATCTTGTCATTAGGCTTTCTCCATTTTTGGTTCTGAGGAATTTCACCATTATCTTCAAACTTGATTGATATGAAAGAGTCTACAATTTGTCACAATTTTTGAGTTAGTATAAGAATATCCAGATCATTAAAAGACAACCATCGTTCTTAAATTTAACGTCAACTATGTGAAATCCATTTTACCATTTGTTCAATTTATTTTTGCTTAAGATCCAATACATATATTTGAATCATTAAAGGGAATAATAAGAAAAGAAATGAAGCCTTAAAAGGAAGGCTACCATGAATACATGATCCCACACTCATATTATTACATATTCCCTGGTTAAGGAGTTGAGATTTGATGTCTAGAAAGTCGAACATATTCTACAACGTTACTGTGTAATATGCCAAAGTGTCAAAAAATACATTAACGTCTTCCCATTTATTGACGTGATTTTTACAATATCAAATCAAAAGCATAGGTAGCAGTAACACACATTTTTAGATTATGTTTTTATCGTGAAGAAGAGAAAGATTACAATAGTGATCTTACTCTCAAATTATACTTAGACCCTTTTTGATTTGGCTTTCTTTTCCATAGAAGATGGAAATTATATTTCATTTTCACCATTTCGCATGTTTGATTGACTAAATTTTTCATGGAATAAGTTTTCCACATTTTTTCATGAGTTTGGTGGGAAAAGTTTTTCTATGCAACCTTTTTTTCTTTTTATTTTTTGGCAATGGAAACAAATTCTATCACCAATTGTAATAAATTATATCCTTTTAATTGACAATTTCCATGGAAAACAAAGTCAAAGGAACATCAAAAGATCCAAAATTTCAATATTTTTCAGGTAGAAAATTATACTAATCAAGCACAATAATTGACAATTCCCAATAAAACAAGTTCCAGACAATTCAATTCCCTGAAATTCATTATCTTTCCATCCAATTTCATTCTTGCAATCAAACGGACCAGAAAACGACCCCCTGAAACTAATAAGGAAATATGGAAAAGTGTACAGTGTCATCTGCGGTCGAGAAGATATGTGTATCAACATGTTTATACTCAACTAAGTCCAACCTTTAAAAGCTTCAGACGAGGTGGTTTAACGATGAATTTTTGAATTTTCTATCAAAAAATACCGATTTTCTTTTTCTTTTTCTTTTCTAAGTGATATTTTCTTTATGGCAATTCAAACCCATAGACAAATATAAGATCCAACAGAAAAGAAAAGCACAGACAGACAGAAGGTGAAGAACTCTAACCTTCTTGACTGATAGATGAACTGCCAAAATCACCCTCAGATTTCTGCTGTCCAATATCAAGTCGATTGAACAGATTGCTTAAAGCAAAAATCTTTGGCAGGGGTATCCGAGTCTTTTTGTGACTGTAAGTTCTGTGAAGATAGCCATTTTTTGAAGCTAAAATTTGAAGCCTTTCATTCAAGCACAAGGCACAGACCCCTACAACTTCTTCTTTGGGATGAAAATTGCAGAATCCCATATTGTTGTTTTTTTGTTTTGTTTTGTTTTGTTGGGGTGGGGTGGGGGGTGTGGGTGTGTTCAAGAAGAAAATAACAAGAGAGAACTAAAGTGAGAAGAGCAGAAGAAATATGTATGTTGCACCATAGACAAGGAATTTAAGTGCTTTAAAAAAGATGGTCCACCGATTCATAGTGATGTGCATAATCTAGTTTGGGTTTAAAATTAAATAGACATGCCTTTCCACACTAGGCCATGTTTGGGAGTGATTAAAATATGAATTTATATTTAAGTTAAAGTTAATAATTAAATTTAATTACATATTTTATGAATTCCACAATTTCTGAACCACACTTTATCAATTTCTATCAAAATTTACTAAAAAAATGATTTTAACATCCACTAAACAAGGACAAGATATGTCAAAGTCAAATGGACGTACTGGGTGTACTTCGCGTATCTAGTGGTACAATTTCACATTTATATATTTCACAAATAAGGTGTTAAATCACAACACTAACAACAACAACAACAACAACGATAATACTAACATATTATTATTGAAATAGAAATATAGAAAAAATACACGTATATTATTTCCCATTAAATTATAATTCATTTTTCTCTTTCTTCATATCAACACACGTTCTCCAATAAAATAATATTACATGTAAATTCCAAAAATAATTCCTTCTTTCTTAACCACACATTCTTCTAAAAATTACCATTCATCTCATTATAACATGGAATAGTAGGAGCCAAACAGGCTCAAGAATATTTTGTCTGTTCAATTATTTATAATTTTATATTTGTAGATTTTTCAACAATTGAATTTTACTTTAAACATTATGTGAAATGTCATACGTAAAATGTAAATCTGTAAAATATGGTATGTAAAGTATAAATACACCTTATATATATATATGAGGGTGTTTGGTGAAAATTAAAATTAGATTTTTAGTATATTGTGATAGAAGTTTTTGAAATGTGTGGTTGAAAAGGTGTGGGACTCATGAAAGATGTAGTTAATATTGATTGTTGTCATTGACTTAGATTAAATCTAATTTTAATCCGTACCAAACAGAGCTGTGTATTTTGTAAATCTCCCACATAAAAATTTAAAACTAAAAGTAAATTGAACTCTTTCATTTCCCCATCAACGAATCTCTCTTTTTAAATTCCAAAATGATTTTTGTTATGTACAGTTTAAGATTTTTGCTATAAATACTTATTTTTCTTCTACATTTTTCACATTATATTCATTTTTTTCCAATGATACCTAATTTAAATGTTGTTACATTTCCATCAAAAGAAAAAGCAGAAGTTTGACTATCCATCCAACCGTGGCGGAGCCAATGCCCGGTGAGGGGCTGTGGTCACTCGTGTTAACTCCGTCGAAATTTATAGTTGTCGTCGGGAGCCCGACAGCCAGGGTGGAGGAAACTTCAATTGTAGTGGCAGAAATGAAACCTGGAAGAAACCAAAAGGAAGATGACACATGTTTATGAATTGATTTTTTATTTTTATTTTAATGTTTTGCGCCTTTTTGGCCTCTTGTTTATTAAAAAGAATTAGGCCCAAATTCATTTTCATGAAGAGTGGATGGTGGACCAAGGACCTATGGTACAATTGAAAAGTAATTACCAAATCCATTACCCACCATTCATGTTAACGTCATTACATTTTCCAATTCCACTCAAACCCTTCCTCCATCCTAGCTCCTGTTGCCCTACGAACTCAGGCCTCAGCCACTGCAACCTGTTGTTGCTGTCGGTGAGTCGCCACCTATCTGGTCTCAATGATTGTGGTGAACCTGTTGCCTCTCTCTCCCTTTTTTTTTTTTTTCCTTTTCGATTTTTGTTCTTTTAATTCATTTTTTAATTTATCATTTATAAGTTATGATTTTTGTTTTATGAGTTATAAATATGATTTGTGATAAATGATTCAAGAAAAACCCCCCTACCTACTACCTAGTTCCTGTTGAATTGGATGGGTTTTTTTTTTCATCTATATCTTCATAATAGAGTACATGGATATATAGATACATAGAGGAATTTTAGGGAGCTGTTCTGGGCAATATAACGTCTATGGCTGAAATTGTGGTTGATCCTTGAAGTATGGGATTTTACATTAAAACAGATTCCTATAATTTCTCTAAACACTTCCCTCAAGTTGGTGCATAGATATTTCTTATGCCCAACTTGTCAAGTGAGTCGTAGAAGTTCCTTGTGGACACTGCCTTCGTGAGTATATCTGTCAACTGGTCTTCTAATTTGACAAATGGGA
>CAIGRF010338532.1:36204-40941 GCA_903798235.1 Fraxinus ornus
AGAAGACGTAGTTACATGGGAAGGTCCTCACACATCAGAATGTATTAGAGCAAAAGGAATCACACTTTTATTCATGCTCACATGATAAGAAACCCTGTGACTCTTGGCTAAAATGCAAGTATTACGTTTAAAGTTTGAGTGCAATGTATTGGAAAATAAATTTGGAAATAAGAGATGGTGCCATAGCCAAATCTGCCTTTCCTTGTTGTTAACCGTATGGTGCATGTGATTGGCTCTGCCTGGACTGAGGTCATCAACGTAGTATAATCCCCCCTCTTAGTACCACGCCTAATTATCTCCTTGGTGAGAATATCCTGAAGGAGACAAAAGGTAGAATATATTAATACCAAACAATTGAGATTAGAAGTAACTTGGCTTATCAACATCGGTTTATTGGAAACAGATGGAACAAGTGAAGTATGAGATAATGGTAGAGAATGAGATAGAGTCACAGTTCCAGTCCCTGTAATCGGATAAATGACCCCATTAGCATTAGCAACATGACTTCGTCTCGGTGGAGTTGTATGAGAGAAATCATTGGAATCAAATGTCATGTGGTCTATAGCCCCAGAGTCCAGAATCCATTTGTCATCATCATTGTGAGTAGATCTATAAAGTTCGTTACTTTCGTTACCTGGATTATGTGAAGTTTCTACTTGGGAGGTGAGGGATAGCGAAGGTTCACCGGTGACCACGACAGCTCTTCTTGTGCTGTCGTCAATAACATGAGCTTTTCGTTTTTTTCCTTGCCTGAAGATCATGCCACCAATCTGGATATCCATGTAACTTGAAGCAAGTTTCACAAGTGCGTTTGGCGTTGCCACAATGAGTGCATTTCATGTCATTAGATGGAGCCTTAGATTCGGAGGATGGATTTGACTTTCCATTGCTCAGAGAAAAGACCCCTGTTTTCGGTAGTGTGTGATAGTGGCCTACCTTGATTCCTTTGGATGCCATAACCCCTCTTGAGTAGTATTTGCACCTGATGTCATTACCATCTGCCTAACATCTTCGTGTCGGACATGAGCGTAGGTCTGCTCAACCGTAGGGAATGGTTTTAACTAGAGCACATCACTCCGAGTCTTATTTAGCCAGTCATCCAATCCATCAAGGAATATATAAACTCAATCTTCCTGTAGCATTGAATTGTATTTTTGAATGTCACCATAGCATTCCATTGAGTTAGGACGACGAAAATCGATTTCTTGCCACAAGCCCTGAAGATCATTGTAGTATTTTTCAATGGATCCGCCAGCTTGTTTCATGCAAGTCACACGATGCCGGAGATCATAAACTTGAGACGTATCTATCCCATCAAAATAGGTTGTAGCAGCAGAATCCCAAACCTGTTTTACAGTTGGGAAGCGAATGAAATTAGCGATCAGGGATGAGTCCATTGAATTGATCAACCATCCATTTACAATGGCATGTTCAGTTCGCCATCTCCTGAAAGATGGATCGGTTTCCGAAGATTTAGGAGAGTCTCCATTGATATATCCCAACGTGTCTTTGCCAGAGATATACATCTCAACAACTTGGGACCATAAGGCATAGTTGGAGCCATCCAACTTGATGCCGATTGGAGCAGTCAAAGAATCAACAGGCGGTGGGTGTGGTGAGGCCTGGGATTTGGTAAAGGCTTCTGTCATCTTTGTCGTCGAGCTAGTAAAAATTGATTCGGCCTGGGGGTTAAGTGGTTGCATTAGATAAGTGGATTCCGCCATTGATTCGTTGACCCCTGAAGTATGAGATTTTACATTAAAACAGATTCCTATAATTTCTCTATTCTAACAGCTCACACCAACAGTTCCTACCTAAATGATTATTGGATAATTTTGCATATTATAAGTAATTTGAAAAAATTTGATTGATAAATTTGGACCGATTTTAATTGATTTTGTTAATACATTGATGCATGTTTAATTAATTTTAATTGAAAAATGATTATTGGGGCTCTGTTTTTCAAGTTAACACGTTCTTTGTTTTTGAACTAATTTTAATTGAACTATAAATTGAGACATTTTGCAGATTATGAAATGATTTTTTCAAACAAAACGAAACTCCCTACCTATTTCTTCTAGTTCTAGTGGTGCATCTAGTCTAGCCACCGCTTCTAGTCAAATTCACGAGTTGTTAAATAACACAAATAAACAATCTCACTATTATGGACATTGACTGACACTGTTGCTAGTCAATGGTCAACGACCAACGTCCGCCCAAGCTAAACTCTAATCCTGAATCTGCTACTGCTTCCAGCAATATTGACAAATTCTCATTCAAAAGCTTAAGTTGCTATTTATATTTTCACAAACTTTCTCACGTTAAACTCATGGAACAAACATACCAAAGTAGGGGTGGACAAAAGTTCCGAACTGAACCGAGCGGTTCTTCATAAGTTAAATACCCGAATGGGTACCCAAATCGAGAATCGATGGATTTGGGTCAGGTCTCGGGTCTAGACCAAGAACCGAATAACAGAAACAAAATAATTTTTTTTATTGAATTAATTAAATCTTTTTATTTGTTCTAAATAAATTAACAAATTAATTAAATAAAACAGATCATTTCATAATTTTAATTTTAAAGCCCATTAGCTATTTTTGGTATTTGTATGCATTGAATTAGGGATGGCAAAAAAGCTCGCCGGCTCGGACGGCTCGGGCCCAAAACAGCTCGGCACAAAAAGCTCAAGCCAAACTCACGCTTTTTTTATTTAATTTATAACATGTAAAAACTGTACAAATTTTAAATTTTTTAAACTGCTAGTTATTTATATATTTTTGAATTGGGCTACGTTAATTTGTAAAAGTTACGAATGAAATGTCATTAGTTATATTTATGTAGTGTTGCTGTAAATGTTAAAAAATTTAATTATAGTACGGAATCGAACCCGAACTATTCCATAATTATATTTGGACCCGATAGTTCCATTTATTAAATACCCGAACAGAACCGAACCAAACCGACCTACGACTAGTCCTATACCAAAGTATTAATTAATAATTAGAAGCAGCTGAAACAAAATTTGAGTAAGTATAGATGTGCATTTCTCCTTTCTTACAATTCAAAAAAAAAAAAAGTCGGAAATTCGAGATTTCCATACACACTACAACAAAGGGTAATCTTGACATCTATCACGATGAATATAGCTTGGCAAGTTCATCGGAGAACGTTTTCCTAACGACCTCTCTCTTGATCTTGAGAGCTGCGGTGACAAGACCGGATTCAGGAGTCCAAGCTTCTGAAAGTAGTTTGATCTTTGCCGGAATCTCAAACTTCTCCAATCGAGCACCCTTCGCAGCCTGTAGAATGTAGAAATAAAATAGGGCATTTACTCGACTCGAGATATCAAATTGAAAAAAGTTTGACGAATAGGACAATGTTTAAGTGATTAAAAGATGTGGTCCTACAAAATGTATGGATAAAAAGTATGTTGGTCCTTTTATATTATAATTTAAGCTTAGGGGATTCGTAGTTGAGCTTGTGATCTTTTCTTGCATAATATTTTTCACAAAGCGAAATACTCTTAGCTACCAACCTAACAACCGATATTGTATGTCTCGATTCTTTAATAAACTTCACTGCATTTTCGAATGAGGGAAAGTCAATTAATAATCAAGAAAATACCTTAATTAACGAAGCGTAGACTTCCTTTACAGTTTCTTCTTTCTGGCACAAGTCCGAAAAATCAGAATATTCGACTCTGTAGTTCGAAGCCCATTCTTCAATAGCAGCCTGCGATGCTACGACTAAGGCCACACAGTAACTATGAAAAGAATCAGCATGCAACATGATACTGTCGACATACGGGCTAATAATTAGAACAGCCTCGACCTGCATAGGAAAAACCAATGATAACCGAGAAAAGTCTGATGCTAACAAATATCAAAATGCAGCGCTCTTATTCACCTAACTTGCGACATTGTTTCATTCAGACACCAAACTTCTATTCCAAGTTAGTCTTTGAACTTCATTTACGTGGCATGAAAAGTCCATTAGCATAAGCGAGAATGCATATTGTTGGAGAAGTAAGTTAAAAAAGCTTTTCTTATAGATAAACAAAAAAGGAAGAAAGAAAAAGGAAAGCAAAACTTGTCCAAAAAGACGCGGTCATACAAAGTTGGACAACAAAAATCATGGACAAACTGAATTTTCCATACCACATCAGCATATTGGCTAATTCGATAAGATGGAGTGCCTAAATCGAAACAAAAATTAATTTTTTACGATGGTGACAAACACGAAACAACGGTATAAGTGGGTGAACTACAATGTATTTAACAACAGAAAACACACTAACTGAAAGGGTACATAAAATGTGTACCTTCCCTAGAGAAACATATTCTCCATGCTGAAGTTTGACGATGTCCTTCTTACGATCAATAATCTCAAGGCAGCCATCAGCATGGAATCTCCCTACATCACCCGTGTGGAACCACCTCATTCCTTTCTCATCAACCTTTGCATCAACGGATTAACACAGTAAATACATCTAACCCAGAGTAAAGAGCACTTTTGGCTAAGCTCAAAAATAAATAAAAAGTTACTTTCAGTTTCCAAAAATGTTTGAATAAATTACATTTTTCTTACATTTAAGTAAAAAAGTTATTTAAGTTTTGAAAGTAACACTATCAAAATAAGTAACTTTTTTATTGATTAAAATTAGAAATAAGTTACCTATAAGTGAACTTTTGAGGCATAGTTAAACATGCTCTTTGTTAGTGTGAGATGCAAAAA
>CAIGRF010338569.1:20942-35315 GCA_903798235.1 Fraxinus ornus
TATATATAGGCTAAAACAAAGGAAACTAAAAAGATTATTCTACCCTTAATAAACAATAAAATAAAACAATACTATATTTCTTAACAACGAGTACTTAAAAATTTTTGTAACTGGGAATTCCGTAGACTAATTGTGTCTAAAAACTATAACATGAGTATGTATGAGAAGTGTTTATAATTGATTTAAATTATAAATAGATAGAAATGCGAGATAGATAAGTAGATGATATTTACGAGTCTTTAGAAGTACGTGAATAAAAAATTACTTAAGTACTCATAAAACAATGATGGAATTCATGTAAAAAGATCAAATGGCTACAAAACGAAGTTATTTTCTTGGAAATTAACATGTGGCAGACATGAATATCAAATGTAGTGATTACCATTCAATTAAAATGAAAAAGGCCAAAGGCCCCATATGATAGTAAATGATAGATGGGTGCTTATAATGCTTCATTGTTGTCTTTTGTTGCCACCATTTTGAATGGAGTTAAGAGTCCGTTTGGTAAAGATTAAAATCATATTAAAATTGAAAAATTAATTATTATTGTTGATTTTCATTAGAAGAATAAGATTCAATAACGGTTATATTTTTAATTTTAATTGGATTTTAATCGATACTAAATATGCTCTAAACATGTGATTAAAAATGAATTTGAGAAAAAAGAAATATATATATATATTTTTTTTGGAAAATGAGACCAAGGCTATTCTATAATTTCTATTTCGAAAAGCAATTAGCTCCATGGGCACTATCGTCAATTCAAATACCAAACAGTTGTCATTTTGAAACAAAATGATTGTCTGAAGCGCAATAACAGTATCAACAATTGGGAGGGATTAAAATTTAATTAAAATTAAAAATATAAGATTTCACTCGTCTAATAAAAATCAATAATAACGATTTATTTTTCAATTTTAATCTCTACCTATCAACGTCAATCTTCTTCTCCGAAACAAAAATGAGTGGGGCAAAATCTAGGTCTTCAGCTGACAACTTAAAAACCCCAAACCGCTGGCATTATCGAACACCAGAATTTTTTTTATGAAATTAATTTATTGATAATCAACTTAACAAAATTATCTGAATTGCTGTTCGGATTTTAACTTATTCCGATGATGGGAAACGAAGAGCTTCGCATTGACATTCACAAGGTCAGTTGCCTTATTGTTAATAATAGAATTCGAAATAACTTGGTTTTTTTTTTTTCACATTTTTGTAATTGTTCGTAATTGGATCATGACGATGCTGCAGAAGCAAATGCTTAGCATTTGATTGTGATTATCTTTAAATCGGATCTGAGTGAATTTTGTTTTTATCCTCCTTTTATTTATTTGTTTTGCTTTAGTGTTTTGCTTGCCTTTGTTCTTTGGTTGGATTGTCTCTGTCTTTGTTTTGGTGTACCCCCTCAATTTTAGGCATATTTTCAAATGATAATATATATATATATTTAACTGATAACTTTTGTCTACTAGTGTTCACTTTATTCAATTGCCTTATTTTATCCAGATACATGCGTACTTTTGGAAATATATTTCTATTATTGGGATTATGGTAAAATCTCTTTATGGAGAGCATCTATAAATTCAATTTTTCTATGCTAAAGTAAAAAAGAAATACTGTTTGTTACTATGCACTAACTTATTAGTTACTATATTCTTGAACAAACATTTCTGCTTTAATTGGGGAGATGACCCTGATGGAATGGAGTAGAAGAAAGTTTTGTAACACTGAATTGGCATTTTATTTTCCTGCAGCTCTGCTTATATCTTTTGGATATTTGTTTACTGATAAACAGTAGAATGGTTGTTGACCTTGCTCCTAAAGAAACCCACCCGTGAGGAAAAAGTGCTAAAAGAACATATCATGCAAGGTTGAAATTCTCTTATCAACATTTCAAAGGATATGCCTAAAAATATTTCTTGATCTACTTTTGGATATAGTGGGAAAAATTAAATTTGTGCCTTCTATATGACCTCCTATGCAATTGCTGCATTTAGTATTGATCTTAATTAGTAGACTTCACTGGTCTAGACGGTGAACATATAGTTGTTGACGGACATGTCTATCCAGACTTGCTAACTTTGAGAAAATGAACAATGTGCCTGCCTGGGTGTTTCTTGACAAACTATCAATGCCAATTAAGCATTAGGCTTTGCAGACACTGTTGTTGTCCTTGTTCCTTAAATAGTCAACTGAACTAGCTATATTTATTACAAAGGTTTCTAATGTTGAAGTGCATTAACAAAAAAGAAGTTGAAATTTTATTCCCAACAACCTTGAAATCGGTTATATGAATCTTTTGTCACAGTTTTGTGCAATACAGACTTGCCTTTTTCGAGGGTTCCTTTCTTTTAATTACTCGTAGCTGGAAATATGTGGTGTAATCTTGACATTATTTTATTTTTTTTGATGTTAGAGGATCTTATCCTCTTAATAATTGTAGATACACTTGTATAACTAATAAAACTGTATTTTTATAAAAGGAAATTCATACTCAGGCTGGAGTAACATTTCTGTGTGAAACTAAGTACTGTATGTTTTATATTTATGATTGAACCATGTAGTCCTTGTTTGTCATGAACATAATAGAAACTTGCATTTATCACATCCAGCTGAAGCTTTAGTGCAACTTGCCGGATCTTAATTTAGTTGTGTCTGTATGTATTTTCATGAATCTCGTTTGCCAAACATTTCTATATGTTTGGTATGATCACCCGCTTTCCCCCCTTTACTGATCAGGTACTTTATTTACTTGGGGAAATTTGAGATCACCCTGTGTAAATTTGTTTGCTGTGAATCTTTAGATTAATAGAAAGACTTTTTGAGCAAGCATAATGTTTGTGGATGAAAGCATATATATACAGGTTCTCTTCACTAGTAAAAGGCTTTGTGCTTTAGTTGAAACAATCATATATGATGCGGCAATCTAAGAGGGGAATTGTTTATGATATACTGGTCCTTCTTGTTTCTCACTGCTACAGGAAGGAACTACTGAGAGCCATGGATGTGCGACTTGTTGCGGTTAGGCAGGAATTATCAGCAGCTTTTTCTCGTGCTGCTGCATCTGGTTTCAACGTTGACACAGTCTTGGAGCTTCAAATATTTGCAGATAAATTCTTGGTACTTTCACAAACGCAGCTCTGGAATATGCCATCCCCGTGTTTGTCTGATGTGTGCCTGCACTTGATGCTTATATGTGCATGTGTTGTGTGAGTTTGCGCAGGCACCAAATGCAAACTAAAAGAACGAGGTAAATAGCATAACAACTAAAACATAAAGCACACAGTTCACCAAGTTATTTGAAATATAAATTATCTCCAGAGTCCAATTGACCTAATAGCTTGTGTTAGAAACATGAGCCTGCACAGGGCGTGTTCCTGAGTTCTTGAATTTAGTACACATAGGTAATGGAAGGAACGGATGCGTGGGGTTTTAATTTTATTGGGTTTTTTTATTTGCTTGGACTGAAGTGTTCATCAACTATAACTATGAGGGATAAAAAAAAGCGTAGACAAGGGCGTTGAGGAAGATATTTCTGCCAGCTGTCTCCCATTATTCCATGGGGAAACTCATGCAAGTGGTAATCTGATCTTAAAATTAGTCATAATTGAGTAGAAATGGACTTGACTCCTCTGAAATTGCCTAACTTGGACACAGTCGAGACAACTCAACAGGGGTCAAGCGTTCTTTTAGGAGAATGTTGTACTCGATCGAGTCAAGACTACTCAACTACATGGAGAGGGACTAGATATCTGAATTTGGTCCATCTCAATCCCTGTTGAGCAGGGGTTTTTATTTTGAAAAATTCTAAATGAGGCCATTCAAACCTCATTCTTTCTCGACGTTATTTTATACAAGGCAAATGATATTTAACATTAATTCAACACCAGTCACTTGTTGAAAATATTGAAATTTTGTTTTGTGGATAAGAAACTGGGAAAAGAGGAGATAATGATGGAGAAAACAGGTGAAAGTAAAATTAGAGGGAATAACTTTCACCACAGATAAGGCTGACACATGTATTAGGGGGGGATGGGGGGTCGTGTAGCCATATAATGATTAAAAATGCTAAAGAGAGTAGTGATGGCAAAAAAATCCGTCCCACGAAGAATAAAAAAATAATTAACCAAAAATAAAAAAATAAAATCAATTAACTGATTTTTTTTGAAATAAATAAATAAAATGGGCAGGAAACGGGGCAGACCAGCGCCCCGTCCTTGTCCCACTTCCATCTCTAAAAGAGAGCTGCTAAAATATAAGTTATTATTGTAACCTTTATAGTGCTATTTGCATCAATTTCCCTACTTCTAATTAACAATATAACCTGGACCTCCTCAGCAGGGTGGGCATGGTTTACCAAAAATGATGTCGAATCAACGTAATAAATGGGCAAAGATCATTACCATAATAAATAAGCTTCTTGTTACTTCAAATATATTATTCTTCGTATTTAGTTTTCTGAAATAAAATAAGTTAACCAATTTTTCTATCCAGTGAAGCCTGCAGCAAGTTCATATCATTGTGGGAGAATAGGCCTGATGATCAGGCTGTCAGTTCATCATACGGGTCGGCCATGTCCATCGATGATGACCTAACATGCCCACCGCCCATTAGGCCCCACCAACAAAAACCCATGTGTCAACAGCCCACGGCCCCACTCTTATTGCGGCGCACTTTCCGCAGAGAGTCCAGCATGGAAATAAACGACTCAGACAAACAGTACAACACCGCTGCTGTCGAAGGGAAGAAAGAAGAGAGCTCAACTCTTGACCATGCTGAATCGACTCATGTTAGTGGGAAGAAAGAAGAGAGCTCAACACTAACAGTTTTGGAGTGGGCCCTCGGAAAGAACTTTCCTGGTTGGACGCTTTACTCCCTTGATTCATAGAAAGAAAGCTTTCACAGAAAAAAAAAAGAAAAAAACTTCCTATCAAAGTGGGAAATGTTCTTCATTTTAGATCTGCTGGTAAGCTGTATATCTTTATGAACTTCCATGATCATCCTCGAGGTTTTAGTTATCGCTTGGAGTAGTTCAAATATATTAAGATGTATATTGTATTGAGTGTATGGTTCCAATTGGTGGAACATCAATGTGATTTTGGTAGTTAAAGTATTCATTCTTGCAATTACGGATCAAACTGTGTATTAGATAATTCTTATTAGGACCAAATATCTACAGCATAAAGATTAATACGATTATGCTCCTCTTCATATTTTGTTGTGTCATTTTGTTTGCCAGTGGAACTTAGATTCACCGTTGTGGCTGTGGCTTTCCACAAGACTTACTGATGTCTAATATCAATGCATATTTTCCATTGACAATTAGACGTGCAAATTGCGTTCAACCTCAAAGTTTTCAATCGGGGGTTGGCAATGAGGAACACATCGCTCCTTGCACTTCAGCTGTGATAAAAGATTATACAGTTCTTCTCTAGGGGGAGGTCACAAGTGCCATATAGACTCATCTGAAACCGTGGTTTACTAAAGGCCGTTGATAAGTTTATGGGCAGAAGAACCATTTTCCATTCCTCACTAGCTAGCTGTAATCAGAAAATGTGCATCTTATTGTCGTTCTTGACCATCAGCTCATGGAAGAAACTGGAAATTATTTTGTTCTTTTCAAGCTTGCTTTGCAACCGTCTTGCGATCTAATTGCTGAGCCAAAGAATTTGAATGCTGCATATTATGTGAAATTTGCATTGCTGCTAACCTGGTTCTAGCAGCTCGTGTATAGTCCAAAATCTAGACATGATCAGTTTTCCTGAATTCATGGACCTCGAAAGTTTTATTAACTTTGAATAGAAGTAAGCGAGGGAACTGGAATCATTTGACAGTCCTTGGAAAACATTTTTGACCTACTTGGACTTGACTTGGTTGAAGAAGATTATAACACATTTTACCCGCTTGGTGGGTTATTCTGTAATTGATTGGGATGTTATGACTTCTCCAGCTTTAAAAATGGCTCCATTTCCTCTTCCTGGAAATAGAAATGCAACCTGTAAACAATTACTGACATAATGACCATACTATCCATTCAAAATGGGAAGAATATTTCTAAGACATTATTTCCTTGTGAGGATAAAGACGTGATTTTGAATTAATGGACAACGTGGGCTCATTTTCTCTCATTGTAACTTGGCTTAAAAGCCAAGGGGATGTTGGACTCTCCTACGTGCCTCCCATGTTAAGGCAAAGGCAAAACCATACAAACTTTGTGGTCGCCCACTATTTTGCCACCCCATCATTTGGTTTTCAAGCTTTTGATTCCCCTCTCTAAAAAAATCCGTGTTTTTGCTGTTTTCTTGTTCCTCTCAGGTATGCTACACTTCATCACTGCTCGAAATTTCTATCCTATTTTGCTGTTTACGGATCGATCCAAGTTCTCGGGCTTGACTTTGACGAGTAATTAATAAAAGCTGTCATCTTTTGAAACAGGGAAAAATGGCATCTCTTACACCTGGTATGCTAGTTAAACTTCTTCAAAGTATTAATTCCAATATAAAAGTTCGCGGCGAGTATAGGTCCAGCCTGTTACAGGTAATTAGCATAGTGCCTGCCATAAGTGGATCAGAATTGTGGCCAGATCATGGATTTTTCATAAAAGTATCCGATTCTACTCATTCGACCTATGTATCACTTTCAAAGAAAGACAATGAGCTTATCTTAAATAACAAGTTGCAACTTGGGCAATTCTTCTACGTTGATAAGATGGAGGGTGGAACTCCAGTTCCTATATTGGTCGGTGTTAGGCCTATTCCGGGGCGACATCCTTTCATCGGCAATCCCAAGGATTTAATGCAAATGTTAGAGGCATCAGGATCAGATAGCCCTGTTCAAGTTGATCAGGAAGGTGTTGCCAATTCAAAATTGAATGAGTCGGCTGAAGCAAAAGAGGAAAGTGCAAAAAAGAAACTTGTAATTAAAGAGGAGAAGGCAGGTGTTGCCTCTAGGTATATGCTTGGTGTGTTAACACCAAATACAAAACTCAGAGAAGCAGATCAAAACTATGGTACAAGAAGAAATGAGAATGAGAATGGTGGAGCAGCAGGCAAGAAGGTTGGACTTCTGAAAGGGAAGCAACACGAGCTTAAAAGTCAGGTAAGGATTTTTAGTCATTGCATTCTATCTCAATAATGCAGTTACTCCTTTATCAAGGTCCCATGTTTATCATGTTTTCAGTTTTCCTTTTCTTCAATTTCTTTAGAATGATAGGTCTACTTCTGGCCAACTCTATTAAGGTCATATTGAAAGTTAAACTACAAGGCTCTGATATTTTTCGATCACCTCATTACATGTAATTTTTCAATCATCTACCATTGTGTGGTCCTTCTCAAAAGCTACCAGACAAGGTGTAAGTGTGTTTTTTAAGTGTAAATTTGTAAATTGAAATTGGGTCTCCCAAGTATCAGGCAAGGACCGTGACCAAACAATTTGCTGCTAACATTTCTATCAAACGGTTACCTGGAGCACATATTATGTTGCAGAATCTGGAATAGAAATAAATCTCCATTTTAATGGCATTGTTCTGAAAATGTACAACACATAAATTGATGAAATAATCCTGCCATATTCTTCCTTTTCTTCAATCATCATGTATGCTATTAACAGAAGATATTATGCAAATTAAATAATTCTGCCATTGGTGAATGCCAAGTGGTTTGATTTTGTTAGTATGCATTTTCTGTTGATTGGTGGGTGGAAATTTGAATACCCAGTTCTTCCTGAGTTCCTGTGGACTGCAATATTCTAATGGATTGAAACAGAAAAATGAATTTCCAATATCTAAAGGTGGAATAATTTGTGTGAGTTCTTTCGGCTTAAAAATCCAAGCCAGCTGAAAGCTTTTAATATTGCATTACAGACACGGCCATCAAGTCCTTCCCGCACTCGTCCTGATGCATCAACACATAATTCAGATATAGATGCTTTTAAAACCATGGTGGCCCGGACATCTTCAAAATTTCAAGCAGTGGAATGCCCAGCCAAACAAGAAAGCATCGGCATGAATGTTTTTTCAAATAGTAGCAATAAAAAGCAATCTCCTGAGGCAATATCTTGGTCCAAATTGCCAGCCAATCTTCTTAAACCTGGAAAGGTACATCTCTTGCCTTGAGCATCTGTGTAAATATCCAATACTCTAACCAAATATCAACTCATTGAACTTGCTCGACAATTTTAGCACTAATGCAGTGGTGCAACTGCATTGTCGTTCTTATGCCTCTCCAGAGCATTCTAAGCTGATTATACGTTCTGTAGGGGAAAAAATTTGGATTATAAGATTTACGTGATCTCATTATGTTAATTTTTACCGTCTAGCATATATATCAAGCACTGAAGCAGTTAATAAAATACATATGGTATTGATTTAATTTATATCAATGTATTTATATTCGTCATTGGCCGTTATCATTACAAGGGAATGATTAGGAGGAGAAACTTAGCTTCTTTGGTACTGGCGGAAGCTCAAAAAGAAGCAATTGCAGCAGAAAATCTTGTCAAGTGCCTCAGGCAAGTTTAGAGGTTGATTTAAATTGTCATCTGTCATCATACATGTTTGAGCAACATATTTATTACTATTGACTACACGTGAAAAGAGTTAGATTTAAACGACTAAATTTTCTTCACATCTTCGTTTCTTCTCTGGTTTTTCAGCATGTTTGCCTATCTTTGTTCATCTGCCTCACCAGAAAACCCCCATATCTACCTTACGAAGTTCTTTACTCTCTACCGACTTATTGAAAAAGAAGATGTTACAATTCTAACAAAGGATGTATTAGAGAATTTCTCAACGAACTTATCGTTGGAAGATAAAGAGAAATCCAACAGAAAATCAGGTTCCTTACACGGGAGCAGTATGACAAGAACTCCAAAGCCCTCAATAGAGCTTAGCGGGGCTGATAAATTAGAATGGTCAAAGGGAGGTGGTTCCACAGAAATGAAGGAACTTAGGAAGATTCTTCTACATGAATCACAATCCTGGTTTCTCAAATTCTTGGATGGAGCACTTGATGTTGGCTTCCAGCTAGAATATCAGGAAAATAAAGGGAAGGAAAGCTTTGCACGTTTTCTGGAACCAAACGACCACATTGCTACTGCATTGTCACAGCTGAAGCAGGCAAATGAATGGTTAGATAAACTGAGAAGCAAGTTTAGCGCAGAGAAAAATGGGTTGCTGGAGACTGTTGATAGCTTGAAGCAAAAAGTTTATGCTTGTTTGCTTGCTCATGTGGATTCAGCAGCACTAGCATTGGGAAATAGATAGCTGGTTTGATTCTATGTTATTTGAAAAGAATGGAATGGTATATGTTACTTCTGCTTAAGCAATCTAAATTATAAGTAATTGATTCATTTTCTTACTTTGTATTTTATGACACCTTAATCTATTTCACTTTTCAGATTATAAGTGGGCTATCACCTTCATAGATAATGTATCTATGAAAATACTTTGTATATAAGAAGAATGAAGTCCTTAAAAGGAGGAACTTCTACTTTGTTATGTTCTTTTTCAAGGAAATTCACAGTTTGCTCAAGAGGTTAGAGTAGCTTGCTTATAACAATTCTCTGGAGAAATTTACCAAGACACAAACCTGTAAATCATTGGAACAAAGCATACAAATGCAGATATACTCTCATTGTTGAAATACTTCGTTTCTGTGAATGCTTGGCATGCATACTACTTCCTGAGTAGCTTACTGTAACTTTCTATTGCCTCTATAAATGCTTGCTCTCTCTGAGCTGGTGCAGTATTTCCATGGGAGAGGGCCGTAGCTGCAGAGTCCGGGCACATGCAAAATTATTAGATCAGGATTTCAGTAAACTGGCATGTGTCCTACTTCTCCTTCAGTCACTCGCGTCCCAAATCAGAATGAAAAACTCTTGTGAGAGAAAAGCATAATCAATGAACTTAACAAATGTCCAAAAGAAAGTAATCTTATAGCTACAAGAAACCTGAATTTATGTTGGCGAATACAATTGCGGAAGTAGTTTGATTGAATTAAACTAGGATTTAAATATGCTTAATATATGGTACACTACATTGTAATCTATATGGGTGGAACCTTGCAAACAGTCCTGGGAAGCGGTCACAATTTATACACACTTGGACCGGACATTCTTTAGTTCTTCTCCCTGTGGACCAGAGGCCTTCCAACATAGATGTTGCCTTTCAAACCTTCGATACTCCGTAGAGAACCTTCCTGCTTTACCACTGTGCCGTGCCCTTGGGGGCTACTAGGAAGCCTTTTCTTGGTTGGATAGGTAGTTGATCAAGTTTTACTTCAACTACTTTCATCTTTTGTGTTCTATAAGGAAAATCTAAAAATGATTAGGAGAAATCTGATTTGCAAAGAAACGAGGTTGGTTCTACCAGTTACCAACATGAAGCTTACTAAGGCAGGCTACCCACTGCGGCCCAAAAACCAGGTTGTTGGTAAAGGAAGGACCAATTATGATCAGAACAAGTGTTCATCATCAAACTATTCAATCAGATGGGGCTGAACCACTTGATCAAAAATGTTAAAGAGGATCACACGTATATAAATTAAATCTTGTCACTTAGCACAAATGGTTACTATCAACTGAATTGAAACCAGAACTTTCCTTTTTAAGACACCGTTTGTTTTTGAGTAATGCTATTCATCATTAGTGTTGATCATCACCTAAATAGTAGTCCTCACGATTCATTGTCATGTATAATGAATGCCCACTGATAATTACCACTAATGATGAATAATATTATTCTTTGTTTCACCAAGCGAGGGTGATCATTGACATGACAATAAATATTAGTATGACAAAATATATGATATGGAAAACAATTATCATGAATGGGTTGTTCTTACCCCTAACATGCATGTTGTCTTACTACCAGCACGGGTAAAGGTAAAAATATAAAAACAATGTAATAACACAACAATATTAAAAATGAAATACCTTATAATTGTTTAATTCTTCATTGCAAGTTCTCATACGTTGATATGTTGTATAATGTAAATATTTCATTATCAATTTTTAAAATATGTTTTTCTCAACATAAATAATGAGGCTATCATTCATCTGCTCATCTCTTATTAATTACACAATCCATTCTTCACAATGTTCATTGCAAAAAATACTCTCTACGATAGCAGTAACAACAAGAAGATTTAGTGCCATATGCCCATATCAAAAGCTTGTAAACCAACCGGCCATATCAAAAGCTTGTAAACCAATGGATATATTCCACTCTTCTTTGTCATGACTAATTTATCTATGAGATTACTAATGCCATTCCTTCAACTATTTGTTAGAGCACAATATAAGTTTGAAATTGATCATCAAGTGTCTTAAGAGATTTATTGTTGAGAAACCTTTTTGATAAAACTCAACAAGTTGAATCAATTTTCTTTTGTCAAAAGTAGATAATGAATTTTGTGGACATAAGGACCCTTTTATACATATGCTCCACTTGATCTCAAATCTTAGCATTGTAATCCAAAATTGGAGCCCTTAATCCAAGATTGATGGGGAAGCTTTTCAATTACAAAATCCACTCTATTTGATATCTTTCCATCAACATTTTCTACATGATTTTTTCTTTTAATAGTATCCGTCCATGACTGTTTCACACTAAAATCAACAATGTAAAATACTTCTTATAAATAATGACATTCAAAAAATTAACGGAGGCGTATTGTTTACGTCTTTGGTGTTTGGAGTTGTCTTTGTACAACGCAAATAACATTAAGATTTCAATGTATCCTAGAGACGTATTCGTGTTCTCGAGTGCATCACATAATTGATGGGAGCAACTAACATCTTAAGGAAAGCGACGTTATAACTTACCTTAAAATTGAATTTGTGAAAGTTCGAGTTTTCTATATTTTCCAACTTCTTCTACTCATTTTCCTTCTTTAATTATTGGACATTGACCAACAAAATATTGGAAGATTTTCGCAAGATATTTTTGTCCTTCACCAATTCTGTCAATTATACTTTTTATATTAAGATTTCTTAATAGTTTATATGGGAGGATCTTGTTGTAAGATTTTTAAAGGGAATATATTGGTCTTTCGTCCATGATGCTACATGAACATGAACAAATTTAAGGACAGACTCAAAAACAGAAGGGACACGTGTCCATACATAATTGGACAGTTTGAAAAATAAAAATAAAAACAAAAACATCCACACATACACTGTCAAGTCAATTTATTTGTACTGTATCTGTTTTTAGTCTGAACAAGTAGCTTTATTCATAATTTAATACTAGAATTTAAATGAAGTAATTGAAACTGGCACTTTCCCTTTTAGGACAACATTTGTTTTAATCTACGGAGGATGATCTTTTACTATGTACATTTATTAATAACAGTACGACAAAATATAACCAATGTTGTCAAAATCGGTCCGGCCAGTTCGACATGTAAAATTGGGAACCGGGCAAAAAATCAGGCCAAATCATGTTCGATTTTTGATTATTGACAAAATCGTTTAAAATCCGTCAAACCGGCCAGTTCAACCGTAACCTGGTGAACCGGTTGCAGTTTTCACAAATTTTATTTTTTTTTAGATTAAAAATTTTTAACTTCATGAATGGGCTTAATAATTTACAATTCAAAGACCCATAAAGAATTAATGGATGTCATGCTCATTTTATAGATACATTTTTCTCTAAAAGTTTAATAGACTTTCAATGTTGTGCTTTTTATATATGCTTTTAACTCCAATAGTTTCATAAACTTCCAATGTGAGATAGTGTCATAACAGAAAAAGTGTCAAAATGCCCATCAAAATCATTTTCAAATGTATGTCTAATTGACTAATTTGATTTTGAATCACAACTAATTAAATTGTAATATTCACCTTCATTCTTTCATTTATTTAATTTTCAGATTTAACTTAAATTGCACTTGATTATTAATATAATGATGTTAGACATCATTTTCTATNTTCAAATTTAACTTAAATTACACTTGATTATTAATATATTAATGTTAGATATAATTTTCTATAAGTTTAAACTATTTTAACATATTGATTTTTACTTTTTGAAGTATCGAGACTAATTGTAGGATAATGAATCTAATTAATAAAGATAAACTTTGAATTATTAATATGAAAATTTTTAAAAAATAATAATATTGTTTTCGTAGTATTTTATTATTTTTGTATGTATTTATTGCATCTGGTTCAACCCCGGTTCGACCTCGGTTGAATCTTTTGACCATTGACCCTTCACCTTTTCCAGGTCGATGATCAGGTCGGTTTTCAAAACATAAAATATAACAAAAGGAATTATCCTTGTAAGTTTGTCACTATTAAATTTTCTATGTTTTTATCTCAGTTTTGGAAGTCGTTACGGGATTCCAAACAAAGTCAATATATTGCATTCTTAAAATCACTTTCAAGTGTTTACGACCTAGTTTTCTATATCATTAATTAATGGCGTGCGAAATAACCAACCGTAGAAAATGTAATGGTTTGTCAAAATAGACCATCCCAAATTAATATTTTGAAAATTTCGATAACATACTAACTTAAATTTTTTTTCAACGATTGTGCACTAGTCGAATCCATAAATCGCTTATGTCATTTTGAAACTCGTTTTGAGAACTATATCATAGACATATCGAATAATCCAATCAGACATCGAAAATAGTTAAATGTGCATCAAACGTGTATCTTAAAATGAGACGTCTAACTCATCTTTTCTTTAAAAAATTTCAATTATTTCATTAACATTTATTATTTTTGTGCGACAAATTTCGCAATATAATTTACATCATTTTATTAGGATATTTTACATGGGGACATAAAAAAATTTCGAAATCCGAGAAAGTCATACCCCCATGTAAATTTTTGGATGTAAAATTAGGATGTAAATTAACACGACGTATGATTTTTTTTGTTAAATTTTCCAATGTAAAATTGTTCACAACTTTTTTGCTAGTTTGATTGTGTCCCCTAACTCAAAATATCTACGTTCACGTGAACTCAATATTATATCTACCTTCTACTGCATCTTGTTTTCCCCTACTAGTTAGGTACACATTATTATGATCAAAACAGCCCTCTCTAAATTTTACAGCTCTCTCTAATCACTGTACAAGTAGCATTTTTGATATATGAACCAGTGATATTATTTCATTTAAAGTAAATAGTGTGTCTTTGTTTAGATTTGGATATGCATTTCTTGTTTTGCACTTCATCATATACAAAAGAGGGAAAAGTGAGTCTTAATTGCATTTTGTTTTGCTCATATAGTTTCACTTTTTCCAAGGTTAGACTTACCCCTCTCCAGGGGCGGATCTAGAAATAATATTGAGTGGGGGCGAGATCAGGGACGAAGCCAGCCCGTCGAAGTAAAGGGGTCCAAAGTTGAAGGGGTGG
>CAIGRF010338576.1:8407-18711 GCA_903798235.1 Fraxinus ornus
CCATAAATAATATAGTTTGATTTTT
Organism: Fraxinus ornus; assembly: GCA_903798235.1. Lineage (NCBI taxonomy): Eukaryota > Viridiplantae > Streptophyta > Magnoliopsida > Lamiales > Oleaceae > Fraxinus > Fraxinus ornus. The sequence goes on from CAIGRF010338576.1 coordinate 8,433, forward strand.
TACGGCTTGCACAAATGCACGCCGTAAAAAATATAGTTCAGTTTTTTACGGTGTGCAATCAATGTGTGCCGTAAAAGTTTACTTTTTACGGCATGCCATCAATGTATGCCGTAAATACTTTTAGTTATTGAATTATTATGGCATGCATTTAAGACATGTCGTAAATAGTTATTTTTTACGGCATGCCTTATATGTATGCCGTAAACGCGTGCCGTAAAAAGTAACATTTATTGTAGTGAATAAGAGGAAAATGATAAATAGGATGAACTCAGCTAAAAATCATACATGTTACAAATTTCTCTACTATTAAAAACTTGATAATATTTATTATTTGCTTGTCGTGTGTAAATTGATTAATTTATATGAATCCAAGTTAATAAATATTAGTTTTAAGGTCAGCTAGAAAGTGTAAACTCATCAAACTTTAATGCTTTAACTTTCAAATAATAAGCATTTAACGAAAGATTATTTCCATGCATTAGAGTTTTATGACATAATAATCCGCAAGAAAAATAATTGACGTATTTCATTAAACTCTTTCTATAATTTATTCGATGCTGTATAATATATTGTATCAAATATATTCTTAACAACATTCTGCTCCAACAATGGATAGTAGAAGGCTTATTCAAACTCTACCCCTCACTTACCCTCACCCCAACCCGCCTCCCAGTAAAAAAAAATGAAAATTATGCATAAAGTTATTCTATTGTATTGCCGCATAGCAGTGGCTACTTCTGCCAAACAGCGTATCTGTGGCCACTAGTGGCAAGAGTCCATTCCTTTCCAGATGGGCACCAAGAACCCTCCCCAATCTTCATGGATATTTTGTCACCAATAACTGCAGCATACAGATTTGGTTTTGCTTCGAGAATTCGAATAGGCGAATGGCTAGTTATTCCCTGACTGCGTCGAATATCCATCTGCCAATTTATTTATATATTAGTTATATTACTCAAAGAAAGCTATTTCAATAGATGATGTACTTAAGAGTAGTTTACCAGCTTCACGATTTGGTCATGAATGGAATTTCCCCAGTCGTAGAAATGGTCGTAGAAAACTGATGGTATACCAGGATGAGTGAGTATGTATGCATAGCCCTGTAGAAACCAATGCAACGGAAAAGAATCTTAACATAACATCGGATGCTGGCGCTAAATAAATTCGCAAAGAGAGAGGTGAGAAGGTGACATTAAATCAGGCAAAAACATGGCATCAAATAATAAAAAAATAATGAAAACGCACTTCTCCCAGTGCACTGACCATCCATTTTTTATCCTAAGATCTAAACAAATCGTAGAATGTCTCATTACTAAAATGGTGTTAGAAACAACTGAACGTAGGAAAATACATTTTAGAACAAGAAAATTCTGTGCAATGCATGGAGACGTCTGAGTTTACAAGCGAAGTACTCAAATTCCTCAAATAATCTAATCGAGAGAATTTTATATGGAATACCTCCATGATATGATTTGACGGAAAAGGCCAATGAGCCTGCAAAAAAAGAAAATATTATCAGCAACTACTTGCGAAGTATAAACTCCCCAGTGATGGCATGCAGTAAGATATAGGGGACGCATAAAGAATGCCAATTGAGCATTATGGAGAATAAAGAATAATATCATGCATAATTTATGTTCAGAGTATTATTTTACGGCTACTCATCTCCATGGAAATGAAGACGTACAAATTGCAGCTATCAAACTATTCATATCACTAAATTAAACCAATTTGTCCTTCAGGTCTCTATTACAGCCCAAACAGGAAAGAGGTAAAACAATGTGGTAGAATTATGCTCTGGCACCTTTCCTGCACTTGCAATTTCCCATTGTTAAATTGTTTTTGCCGAGACATCTTCTTGAATTTATCTGGTATACTTCACAGATATTTGAAGGAAAAACTAGTACCTGAGTTGATCCAGTATCATGATTATCAAGAAAAGTAACAGCCCTTGAAGGCCACCATCCCATAACACCTGGTGGCTTCCCCTGTGGATCCCGGAGGCGCCATAATTCTCCTTTAACAGCTTGCTGAAGGGAGAAGCAGAACATACATAAAGAATGGTTAGAATACGAATTCACTTTTAGTGATTGTCTAGGAGAAATTATAGTAGCTGAATTATAATCAAGAGAAATGAGCACCGGATAAGTAGGTAGTAGTTCTGGATCTTACGAAATGTGTGGTTAAAATTAAAATTTGACTTCGACCTTTAAATTATAACGAGATTATAAAAAAACCAAACGAGTTTATATGAAAGAAGGTAAAATGGTTTAGAACCTTGTCCTTTAAGATAAACATATACCCAGCTCTTCTAAATGACTTATAAATTACCTGAAGAATACCCTTTGTTGTGAAGTCAAATGCAACTGCAAGTTGCCCCGTATGATCAATCCAGTCGATAATCCTTTGTCTGTGACTATCTGCAGGTGGGATTAGTGTAGGGAGAGGTGATTGAACATATTGATAGAAATTCTACTCAAGAAAAAGCTTGTGTTTTAACATGAGAATGTCTTCTCTGCTCCCAACAAGTGATGAATGTTTACAGAATCTTTAATAAAATTTTGTGGATAAAAAGTGAAATAAACATTAGTACTTCACATAAATTATACTCCATAGCAAACTTTGATAAATATAACATCAAATATTACCAAACTCTACTCAACACTACATATTTGTCAACTCCATGCTTTCTGAAGAAAAAAAATAATTCTAAACTTTCCATTTTGGAATGTTCAAACAAATGTACTTCATTTCGAAAAGCAACAATTATTAATTACTATTTTATACCCCAAAAAAAAAAAAAAAAACTATCTAAAACTAATCTGTATTTCAGCACTCATTTGAAACTTGGGAATTTAAGAAAGAGGAAATTACAATAAAACGCCATTGTCAGGACCCTATAAACACAGAGGGCACTTTTCAAAATCAAGCAATAATTTATGGGATGGAGTGAGTATTTAAATATCAATACAATCTTCATCCACTTAAAAATGTTCGGGGTTGATCGAAAATAACATATGGATCTACACAATCAAATGGGGGACTCCAACTTAGTATAGAAGTTCCTAATGTTGCACTTTTACTAGTGACATTATACCGAAGCCTAAAATGCAGCTATTAGTAAACATTCAGGTTTATTGTAAAAAAATTTAAAGGGAAGAAAATCTAGTTCAAACATTTGATTTATTGCACCTGTGCAACCTTTATATGCAGCTTCTTTGTTCTTTATAATGTAACTGCAATCTTTATGAATTTCCATAGAAAAAAAAATACCTTGATTGTACTCCAAGTAGTGGCCTTTGTAATTGCAAGAATCCCAATATTCCCCAACCGATAATATGGGCTTCGTATTCTCAATGTATTCCTTAACATATTTTGCAGAATAGCTAGATTGGATCAAAAAATCTCTTTCAGTGAATTGATTTACGAATAGAGAAATGCAGACAGCAAACAAAAGAAAGGGAAAGTACAATCTTAAGGATTTAAATGGAAAAAAGTTTTAAATCCTTACCCTCTTACAAAGTCAAAACGGAAATCTTGGAAGCCAATAGTATTACGTAGCCACCTAAGCCAGTTAATAATGTCTTTCCTCACAAAGGGTTGAGTATGATCAATATTCGGAACACCATCAAAGTTGTCCCCAGTGCTTTTATTGCCCTAAAATCATGAAATTGACAAATAAAAAGTGTAAATACAAAAGAAAAATCACTTTCCATGAAATTGAAAAACAAGAAATTTAGTTACCAATCCACCAGTACAAGATGTCACAGCACGTTCATCCCACGATAATGGAATTCCATCATAACGGTTATACTTCCCACCATGCCCTTGTGTAGTTCCAACTCGATGATTTATGACTATATCGGCCATCGCTCTAACTTTGTACTGCTTCATCTTATTAAGTAAAGCTTTTAACAGGTGCTCAGAACCATATGAAGAATTAAGAGAATATAGGTTCTGGGGAAGGTAGCCTGCATGGAAGAGAATATACAGGCAAAAAATGAATTCAGAGGGAAAGCAAGGTATAAGATCGAGTACTAAAGTATGATATGCTTTTATTTCAACCTTGTGGTGCAAATGAATTGGATGGTGGAGGCAACCAGGCAGATGTGAAGCCAGATTTTGCCATATCAGGAACCTTTCTCTCTAAGTTTCTCCACCAATCATGTTTATGAGATTCCCAGTTGAAGGCCTGTTACAGAAACTAGTTAGTATTTCTCCCCATGCATATCCATTCATTTGGTGAGTGGGTGCTTTTATCTACTACTAAGACTCTCAAAGTCTAATATTACAACTTACCTGCAGTAAAATCTCTTTCCCGCTGTTAATAACTGCTGCTGCAAATTGATTGAAACCACATTTTTAGTTTTTTATACATATTGGATTACTCAATAGTTAAAAGATACTATATTAAAATGCATGTCAAATTAAAAATTAGTAAAGCTGAAGATAGATCTTGATGATTGAGAATGTAATACTAACTGCCTTTTCTATCATCTCAGAATCAATTCCTCTCCACATATCATCGTGCTTTCCAGTGTTTGAAGATATTGATAGATATGCTAACGATTTTTTAGGAGCAAAAGGAGAGCGGGTGATGAATATAGCAGGGAAAAAGACGTTATATTTATTTTCCGTTCTTTGGTTGAGTTCTTCATAACTCCCATTACGATTTTGGTGGGTGGTTGATCAATTATATTACATCTTCGTAACATCATTCTAAGATCCAAGAACACATCCAAACATTGAGATTAAAAATTTGATTCTTGAGATCAATCAACCACAAGTTGGAAAAAATATCGAATTCAAATAATCCAAAACACCCACTTCCTAGATATAATGAGAAAGGTACTTTTTCAATAGCTTTCAGATGTTGCTGAAGTTTAATTCTGCGTTATTCACGTGTTTACCCCCTCTAGGTGATTTTAGGGTTGAACTAGTAACTTTCAGAAAGTAACAAAGATAAAGAACATGGTGTACATGGATAGGATCGAGAATCTAAACTACGACATGATTATAGAAGCAAAAGAAATACGAACGGAAGGGGAAAAAATACCAGAGTCAATTTGCTGTTGATCAAACTCCTGCATTCAATAATAGATGATAAGAGACAATGCAATCTTATCCTATATGCATATACTCAATCAGCAAGTGTGTCATTTTGTTTTCTTCATATATTTTATCGATATCAAAAATTAAATAGATAGAGAGCAGACTTGGATGCCTACATTGCTCGTGTAACCCATGATGGATCAACTTGAAGTTTCCAAATATCTGATAGTAGAACAGATGAAGTGGAGAGCGAATAAATCCCTGCAACCACCTTAAACTCATTATTCACAGTTTCACTCCATTTGTTGCATTACAAATATAGAATATCACATAATCACAAGAATGTAACGTTTATGTCCTGCTTAGTGACATGGAAAATGGGCACTGATTCACGTCTAAGTATTATGGTGTGCCAATTTCAATAATGACAAAACCAAATGCAGAAATATATTAGAAAAAATGTGTGTGCGACCAAGTTCTTATGTATCTTCATAAACTTTCTCATGCGGAACATAAATGCAACATGTTGAACTTCGTTATTCATGATAATTTACTTGCATTTGCAAACTTTGACTATAAACATAATACGAATGCAAGACAGGCAAATTTTCAAAAGCAATCGTACAGAACCCAGAAAAATTCAGTACTAAGGAAGAGAAACAAACCCCAAATGCAGGCTCCTGAATTAGCCAATTCCAGCTTAAATTAAACCATAAAATCGACGATCCTTATATAGTGTGTGGAAAAAGCTCAAAAGTGTTAAAATTCCATCAATAGAACAATAAATTCCCAGCCGTAAGAAAGAAAGGAGGGAATCATAAAAGTACGGTATATAATTCTTGGACAGCAAGGAGAATATAATTCGTTGATAATTAAAAGCAAAAACTTTCGGGTCTGAAATTCCCTTATGGTGATCAAATGGAATTGACATTGCGAATGTAATTCGTTGATAAAAAAAAAAAAAAAAAGCAATTTTTTTTTAGGCTATGAAATTCGCTGATCGTGAACAAAGTGGAGAGATATTCGAGGATTTCGGGAAAGGTGGGAATTCTGGATTTGACTTTTTGTAGTTGGTTTGAGTGGGAATGTTCATATTCGATTTTGACATAATGTGGACAACCTTGGAGGGTTTAAAGGTTGTCGGTTTAAAATACTATCACATTTTTCATTCAATCACATCTTTGTCAATACTTATTATGTTACCTTATCAATCATCTACTTTTTGGCAAAATAGCATTATTCGAAGAAAGATATCACAATTTCCTATATTCGACTTGAAGTGCTTATATCCATCAACCTTTTCACATATATTTGACTCAACTTTTTCCAAATATTTAGGAAAATGATTTATTCAGTATTTTACATATACTTTAGAGTCGGTATTTTACAAGTATTTTAGATAGGAAAATATCATTGCAATCCCAAATCTTTCACTGAATTGCAGTTTTTTCCTCTAACATTAGAGTAGGGAAAAGATGCAAGTATGTAATATATGGTGTGGAATGGGTAGGATATATCTAATTTTATATATATATATATNACATACCAATCAATCTGTCCTAGTCATTCACCCATATCCCACTGCACTAATTTCAAAAAATTGCACCATTCTTTTCTATTTTGCACTGAATTTTTATTAAGGGTAGTTGTGTTCATTTTTGTTATACAACCTTTTAATAAAAGGTTGGAATCTGTTTCCACCAGCTCAATAGGCCACTGTTTGAGTCACGTTAAAAAGTTTCATTCTCATTTTTAACCACACATTCTTCAATAAAATAATATTTTTCATCACATCAATAACTTTTTTTTTTTTCAACCACATATTTTCCATTAATTTACTATTCCAGATATATTCTTCCAAAATAATGTGGCTCAAACACACCCTAAAACTTGAAAGTAAGGTATTTTTTTCTATACTTATTTGGACAACTATTACCTATTTAGCGAATTCATTTGGTCTCTGTTTGACAATCATTATTTTCAAACTTTTTTTTTCCTATGTACTCATTTTCAGTCAAACATTCACGTGATAAAATATTCTGAATGTGAACCAAAAACTATTTTCTACTTTTTAACCACACATTCTTCTAAAATCATTTTCAGTCAAACATTCACGTGATAAAATATTCTGCATGTGAACCAAAAACTATTTTCTACTTTTTAACCACACATTCTTCTAAAATCACTATTCAAAATATTATTTTTTTGAAAATAATGGCCACCAAACAGGGGCTTGATTTCATTAGAAGCTGAGTTGTTTTACGCGGCATATACTTGATTTGTTCAGAAAAACTGAAAAGAGAGTAGAGAAAGGAGCACATCATAGAACTAGAATTGTATTATTGACTAGAGTTTCTCAATCTAAAAAAGAGAGAAAACTTGGAAGCCAAAAGGACTACCACACCAATTTGGGAAATATGAGACGTAGAAAGTGGCTAAAAATAATCACTAAAAAGAGTAGTAAAAACCAGTTTCTTTCTCAAGAAAATTTCTTAAGAAGGACAAGAGTGGTGAATGAAAGGAAAAATGAACCTTTTTTGAAAAAATAAATAAATAATAATTCTTAGAAGACGTATTCCTTGTTTAGTCAATATTTCATAATTTGAAATCGTCCTACTTTAATATAGAGAATTTATCGAATCTTCATTTCTAGTTTTTAATGGAAATATACGTTTGCGTGTATTACTAAATTGAGGCAATTTTGAACGAGCACTTGCGTACTGAATTTTTAAGTGTATACAGAAATGCTTCTCTTAGGAAATTTTCTTTGGTACTATCTTTTAGCTAACATGAAATAGTTTTTTTCCACTTCCCATAAGGGAGATCTTCTAAAGTTTCAAGATGAAGACACTACAGAATCGCGTTTAAAGAAATATTGAAATGTTGAAAGTTTTAGAATCAAAAATAATTCTATTGTAACTTACATGACAATTTGGAGAAATAAAATACTATATGTTAATGTTACGCCTCATCTGATGCGACTTCAAACAAGAACCATGTGGCAAACAACTAAAAATACCAACACATGCTGACACGCAATGCGACTCAATCAACCAACACATGTACGAGATCTTTTAAATGATTGTTTGATATGATGTCTCTACAGTAGTCGTTCAATCAACTTGTCAATGACTATTTTTTTGATATTAGGTATAGGCAATAGGATGGCTATTTTTCAAAATTATTAAATGTTCTTGAACCTAATAATATAGAAGTGACATCTAGGAAAAGATGCGTCGATCATTAAGATGAGGCAATGTGTATTTTCATTTAACAGTAATCACTTCACATCTTTCACTATAAAAACTCGCATTAGTGTTATTTGAAGATAATACAATTTTATACAAAGTAATATTGCCCACTCTTGTATTCTTTCTTATACAAATTGCTGGAGAATATTTAGACCCAAATATGCGAAATTAAACCAATAACAAATAACAAGTCACTTATTTATTATTTCTAGATAATTAAGGTTATCAATCCAATTAAAACCTAAGTATCAGTCATAAGTTAACATGCAAGAACTAAAAGCAACAAAGTAAATAACATCAAAAATTGATGACGGAGGAAAACCCCTCAAAGAACTTTTCACAAGTTCAAAAACCTCCCCGACAAGCTTTGCCACCATCCAACTTGTAAATCACCGAAGAACCTCTTGGATTGTGCGACCACACTTTCCAAAACTTTGGGCTACTTTTCTCTCCAATAGATCACCACGAACAAAGTCGTTCTGGAGCACTAGAACTCCAAGCACCTCTTCTTCAACTTCAAAACATCGAAGGCTTATAGGTGAAGGTAAGGTTCTCGGTGTTTGATCAGAGAACTTTTATATTTTGATCTTTTGGCTGAGGCAATAGATTTATGGATATGAACTCAATCTTTAATAGATATTCTTTTGACTAAAATTAAGGCTCAACCAATAATGAAATAATGTTTGGAATGAATTATGAAGAATTGATCAAGTGGTTGAATCAAGTGATCTTTGGAAAATGTTTTGGATCTTCAAGAATGTGCTCTCTAATATGAAATAATGATTCAACACACTTTTGGGACAGACTAGGATTGGGTATTTATAATATGAAGTGTTTGAGGTTGAATAGGAGTGAAAATTTGTTAAAATTACGAACAGAAAGCGCTTCCTTGCGGACAGCAAGCGGTCTTTGAGTAATCGTCAATATTTTTATCATATATCTCCCTTTATTGAATTAGGTCAATTCAAACTACGTTAGAAAGCTAATTCAATGTGATACAATTCTTTTATAAGTGGTATTTTTCAAATTCGAATGTTTTCTATCTCAAAAATGCATTGCAATTTGTGATTGAGAATTTTAAGTATGATTTGTGCGACACTTTGACACTCTTTTGACTTCTAACTGCATCCCATTGATCATATGTAGTCTTTTTCGACATCTTTGAGTTCTTCAAGAACTATACTATCACTTACAATTATTTTGACTTAATTACAACTCACTAAATCATGATTTTGAAAACTAATATTGTTAGTTCTTGATTTAGATATTTCTAATAACAAATTTGGACTTAACATAGTACACGTCCACATCCATGACTCATGTCTTCCGATCATCCTACACCCACAGGCGGATGAAGTGGGAGCAGGGCACGGCTATCCTAGCCCGTATAGAAAATTAAGAATAAATTGTAGGACCTAAATATTTGTATTAGCCCAGCTCTACTTTGAAATCCAAACCCAAACCCGCTCAATTATCCAAATCTTATTAAAGAAACTACAATTATTAAATGTTCTTTCATGACATTTATGAAATATGAATATCTTATTGTCAAATTAGATATTTTATTTAATGCGTGTTTGACTAAATTTACTTATGATTATTAAGCCATGTTTGAGCCCCATTTTCTTTGGTCAAAATGTACTTTAGAATAGTGTTTTGTTGGAGAATAAAAGGTTAAAAAATGAGGAAAGTTTTTGAATTTACGTGTAATATTGTTTTATTGAAGAATGTGTTGTTAAAAAGAAGTTGAAAAAATGAGGTTTTAGAGATATGGGGGCCAAACATAGACTAAGTAAATTGTATAATAGATAATTTTTATTGATCGGATCTAAAAATAAATTATTTATTTTACTAGTTAGAAACATTATATGTTTTGCTAAGTTTAAAAGTAATTAATTTTTTATATCTATGTATGTTTTCATATATTACTTATTTACAGTTATAAGAAAAAAAAACTTATACCATTACTCACACCT
>CAIGRF010338614.1:0-11157 GCA_903798235.1 Fraxinus ornus
ATACAATGGTAATAATTTCTAGTGCTACATGTGTGGAATTGTCATTCACTACAAACCCTTATAAACTTTCATTTTACAACAATTTATACTTTTTTAAAAAGTTATGAAACTCCATTTATAATTTTTTATTTTACTATTTATTTATTTAAAAAGAATGATAAATTCTTTAGCCTCTGTTTTTCTTCTATTCTTTAAAAATTCTTTTTTATCAACTCATTTTCAATCACACATTCCAAAAAAAAAAAATTCTATACATAAATTCAAAAAAAAATTCTACTTTTTAACCACACATTTTTCAAAAATTCACTATTCAAAACACTATTTATTTTTAAAAAAAATACCCACCAAACAAGGGGTTTAGTTAATGATCAAAATAGAGAGAATGAGTTGTTTTGTTACATAATTGAAAGATTGAGGATAAATTATGTCAAAAAAAGGTTGAGAATATATTCGTCACGTTTCACAAAGGTTGAGGATGAAAAGTGAAAATTCCCCAAGTTATATCAATGTGACAGATAGACGCGACATAGTCCAAACTTGGGTGAAGGGTACATATGTAATTTGACCTCTTTGACCCCTCACTCAGTCACAGTCGAAGCTCCTCCACCTCCCTTCCATGGCGAGTTCTGTTGCGACGCACCTGTCATGGCCTTTCTCCAAACTGCACAGGCGCCGAAGCACTCCTTTTTTAACAAACTCTAATTGCAAGCACTCGTTGTTTACGAACCGTAGGGAACTGACTGTAAAATCCGCCCCAGTAGCTGCTTCCCTCGGCTCGTTTTGCACTATGAATATCGATGCGTACGCCACAAAAAAGGCTGATTCTACGTTGCGTGAATTGTGTCGAGGTCACGTACCTGATCACGTCATCACCAGGCAAGTTCTTATCTTATCTTAACAAGTGAGTTGAGTCTCAATTAATATTAAATTCTTCTAAAACTAACTATTGAATTTATGTATAATGTTTAATATTGGTTTGTACATTGCTGGAAAATACATTGATGTAAGTTTTGAAAATAAATTAATTACAGGGCGGAGGAGGTTGGATTTGTGATTCCAACAGATGTTCAACGCGAAGCTCTGCCGGTCTTATTTTCTGGTCGTGACTGCGTGCTTCATGCTCAGGTCAATATTACGCGAAGCTCTGCCGGTCTTATTTTCTGGGCGTGACTGCGTGCTTCAAGCTCAGGTCAATATTATTAATACGTGCTCTGTTTAAAGATTAGACTTCAGATGAGGAATATTTTGTTTTTAATGAGTGAAATGATTAAAGTTAGGTCCTTTAGAGTCATCCAACTACGCCGTCACCATGTATTTGATGAGCATTCACCTATACACATTTGCCAATTTGCATATCAGACAGAGTGAATATGTTCATTTATATTATATTCGATGAATATATGCATTGTCACTTTTTATTTGACTATATTCATAAATCCGCTTTGTTTTAGGTGGATTCTTGTGTCATTACTCATAAGAAAGAAATTTTTTGTGTAGCGTGTATGAATACAGTTGAAAGATTACCACTTTTTGTGATTGGATAAGTTAAATCTATGAGAACCTGCAATGATTTTTAGTATATGCAGCATATTTGGCTTTGCTTATAAGCCAAAAAAAAACCCACCTTACTCCCATCCCATTTTTGCAGTATTAAGGGTCACGTTGCCAAAAAAAATCCCAAAAGAAGCTGATTTTGTGGCTTTTAAGCAAAGCCAAAATATGCTCATTACATGCTAATTTAATTTTGACCTGAAAATAGCGGATTGGTTAGATAATTATGTCCTAGTCTGAGTTCTGATCAAAATATCTTGTAATGAAAAGTAACATTCAAAGGAAGTAGTTTGGTTTAGGATATAATTTCTCCGTCGTTCACTACTTGAACAGCCTCGACAAGAAAATAACTGATGTGGTTAATGTCTTTGTGCCTCTTTGATTTTCTAGACAGGTTCAGGAAAGACCCTGGCATACATGTTGTTGATATTCTCTGTTATAAATGCAAAGAGATCGGCTGTTCAGGCCCTGATTGTTGTGCCCACTAGGGAGCTTGGCATTCAGGTAAGACACTAATTCTTGCTTTTTTATTAAAATAAATCGTGTGAGTGAAATTAATGTTGTTGGAAACAAAATTGATATTGTATATTTTTGTGAAAAAGGTTACAAAAGTTGCACGAATGTTGGCTGCTAATTATTCAGAACTTGAATCAGATCACAAGTCTTGCACTGTTATGGCTCTTTTAGATGGTGGAACGTTGAGAAGACATAGGAGTTGGTTAAAGGTACAGAACTGACTGTCTGCTTACAACTGTCAATGTTGTTTTATTTTTTCCTATAACATCAAACTAGAACTGCTTCCTGAAGTGCTGATGATGCCTGATTATACTGTAGGGTTGTGGAGAGGGAAAGTCTCTTCGTTGTTTTTTCTTTTTTATAAGATATTCTTTTTTATCTTAGACTAGGGGAGGAAAGCTGGAGTCTTACAAATTTGGATGATATATTGGACTAGACCTGTCTGTAACCCTAGCCTCATGACATTTTGAGTCCAGCCGACCAAAAGTTGAACCTGTTTTGTTCTCTTAAATGCTTCTCACTCAACAACTTATTCACCTCCTTTTTTCTCACTTGGTGCCTTGACGATCTAGCTAAACCTGTAATATGCTGTTGTTTTAACAGGCGGAGCCCCCTGCAATTGTGATTGCAACCTTGGCAAGTCTATCCCAAATGCTTGACAAGCAAATTTTCAAGTTGGATGCCATGCGTGTGTTGGTTATTGATGAGGTGATGAAGATGTCCTGTCAATCTCTATTCATTTTATTTCATACATTATCTATATACCAAATAAACATCTGTAAGTTTTCATATAGCAGGCAATATGCTCTTGTCGTACCACCAAAACAGAAGAACAAGGCTAGACGTTTCTGAAAGAAACTGATACTTTCTGCTGATAATAAAACATTTTGGACGTAATCTTATGTTCTTGAAAACATTACATGATGTATAACAAAGTGAATTGGCATTCAAGTGCTTTTGTCTTAGAGAAGGACTTGGGACATGGACACCATACCAAACTGACTCATAGATATGCCATTTTATTCTACAATATTCTGCCCTATACGGCTATACCCATGTCAACTATCTCATGCACGGGAGGTGCATGTTTACATATAAGCAATGTTGAATTTTTACATATAAATATATAAGTAGTGCTGAAATTTAGATAAAGTTTTAATTACTTCTTCAAATTCAATGCTACTTGGCACACTAACATAATATTCATATTTGGAGAACTAACTCTCTAGTCAATTGTACATCATAGTTCGGTCTTGTAGTTCAATTAGTGTCTGATATTTTGAGTTTTTAACTTCCTTATTTTTGCACAGACAAATAGTGCAGGACGTTGTTCTAGAGTGAGTATTGGTATATTACACGAACATGTAGCCTTCCTAAGAGTACCCGTGCTTCTTACGCTTAAATGAGTTTTTTATGCTTATTCGGTCTTTTATCTGCGACATCCACGCTTTAGTGCCATTCTTGGACCATTGGAAAAGATATATTATATTCTTTGAATGTTTAGGTTGATTTTCTGTTCAACTCTTCAAAACAAGTGAGTTCTCTGCGGAAGCTTTTGACCACTTACTCGTCAATCCATATGCGTCAAACCATATTTGCTAGTGCGTCAATTCCCCAGCACAGACGATTTCTGTATGACTGTAAACAGCAGAAATGGACCAAGGTTTGCTAAAATTTTAATTATCTGAGAATTTGTCACTGGGTCTGTGTCATCCTGTACTAACTGTATGATATCTATGCTGCCCCACTGATTATCACAGGCTGATGTTGTTCATGTCCATGTGAATCCAGTTGAACCTATGCCATCATGCTTGTATCACAGATTCGTGGTGAGAAGATATTACTCCGTGGAATTGACATTCTTGTTTGCGATTTGAAACAACATCTTTGCATGTACTATTTAGCAATTTTTGCCTCAGACTTTCTGTGAAGTTAGCTTCTCTATTTAGTAATATCATCTTGAAGGCTAACACTCCCCTTCACAGCCTTTGTGATTTTGTTGTATGGTTTTTGCCCTCTTTATATAATGTATTAATTCTTTTAATATTTGTACTGCCAGATATGTGGTAAAACAGAGAGGCATTCGGCATTGCTACATTTATTGCAGTCAGATACACCTCAATCTGCCATAATTTTTGTTGGAGAGCAAGTTAGTTCCTTTTACCACCCTCAGTTGTTTAACTGGACTGTAATCATTTTAGTATTCAGAATAGTTATCCCCAGAAAATTGAAATAAACTATATAATGGTCCACTGTGGAAAAGTAGGTCTGAAGTGTATGCATTAACTCTGGATAGTAGATGCCACTTCCTGCCATACAGCAATGATAAAACTACTACCATTTACTTATCGTCATAGAATCAATGGTCCACGTGCATGATTTGGTGGAGAAGTATCATGAATTTGCCATCAATTCAGATAGTAAGATGCTCTTGCTGTTATGGAATGTTGATTAAATTATGCCTACTGATAATATGGGTCAAATAATATTCATATATGAGGCTGAAATACCGCACCTATACCAAGTTGCTTAACATTGCTAGGTTTACAGATATTTGATCACTATGTTGCAGTCTAAAATTACTTATCCCAGTACACACTTATTGAGCTATGATCCACATTTTTATGAGCCTTATATTTTTCCTGTACTCTATGATGAGTTAATTTTCTATCAATCATATGTAATCTTCACTAGAAGTCTTGTACTACAAGTGTCCTTTTTGGGGAAATCCAGGTTCAGATTTGTCACAAGATCAATTACGCTCTTGTGCATTGAATTAGACTCACAAATCTGTTTAGATTCTCTAGAGTCTGACCTTCAAATTCAGAAAATATGTAATGTTCTATTTTCAACCTGTAATTGAATTTGCCATTTTGGCGCATTAACACAGTCTTTCACTCGATATGCAGTCTGAGAAGTCAAAGAACGCTGGAAATCTTGCACCCATGACTCTTCTAGTTGAGTTTTTGAAGAATTCACATGTGGGATGCTCGGAAATGATTTTACTGGAGGAAAACATGAATTTTAATGAACGAGCAACATCCTTAACTGTAAGTACATTAATGGACTTCAATGAATTTCTCCTCTGCGTCCTTAGTAAAGGAAAGTTTGTGATTGGATGTATTAAGTGGTCCATGTTGCAATATGCCACCAGGCAGTAGTTTCCTCACTGTCTGATTTATCTATTTCTTGCATGTAGGATGTTAAACTAGGAGGAGGCTATCTTCTAGTTGCAACAGATATAGCAGCTAGAGGCGTTGACCTGCCAGAGACAACTCATATATACAACTTTGATCTACCAAAAGATGCAGTGAATTATCTTCATCGAGCTGGAAGAACAGGTAGGAAGCCATTTTCAGATAGTAAATGTTTTGTTACCAGCATTATAACATCAGAAGAACGTTTTGTATTGCAGAGATTTGAAAATGAATTGATGTTTCATTGCGAAGAGTTATTGTTGTAAATGAAATTTATCTTCTCAATTTTGTATTAAATTTTAGTTATTTCTTCTGCTACACTTCCAGTTGTTTATCTCTCTTCTTTGTTCTTAGCAGATCTAGTCTGTGAGAAGAGCTAATATAACTGAACTATGAACCTAATGATCAAGTTATGACCTCTTATAGGTACAGGGTTTTGGAAAATTTATTAAGCTCCTTGTTTTAGGTTGACATGAAGTTCTTAAAGAATCCATATGATATT
This sequence comes from Fraxinus ornus, assembly GCA_903798235.1. Classification (NCBI taxonomy): domain Eukaryota; kingdom Viridiplantae; phylum Streptophyta; class Magnoliopsida; order Lamiales; family Oleaceae; genus Fraxinus; species Fraxinus ornus. The sequence goes on from CAIGRF010338614.1 coordinate 5,767, forward strand.
TGGAATTACGCTCTTTAATCATGAACTCTCTTCCTGCATCATAGTCTAGGTTTCCTTTGGGTCTGAAACAGAGGTAACCCTTGCCAATATTTCCAAAATGAACCAGCTTTATTTCATGCCAACCCAGAGTGAATTGTTGAAAGTATTCTGAAACTATGGGTATAAACTTGACAAAACACATGAAAAGCATCACTTAATGATGCTAAAATCTCTATTCATAAATAACCCGAATATTATTTCAAACTTTTGCACCCTTGATGTCATTATACAAAATTTATGATCCACAAATTTTTGATGCTCAACTGAAGAGGAACAAAATTAAAATGTTATATAACCGTGCCATCTTTAATTGTTGAGTTTTTCAATATTACTGTGACACCTGAGCGGATGTAAAACCCCTCTGAAGATCTGTCTGCCTCTTGTATGCCCTGGAAGTCATTACACAATCATGAGCTAACTATTATCCCGAGCTTTGAACACATAGTTTTTTCCTTTGAACACGAATATGTATAAAAGGCTTAATAAATAACAAAAGTACGTCTCAACCATTTCTATAAGATGATATGAACTAGCGATCGTAACAGTTTTAGCAACAAAACTAACGTACCTCTGCATTTGCGATGACAACATTTTTACCAATTCTCGCATTCTTGTCAACTATACATTCTCTGCATAATGTAGATGGAGTCAGGTTAAAAGACGAGGAAAAACTATTTGAAAAGATATTATTTGTAAGTGAGAGGCTGGAATTTACTTGATTCTTGTATTTTCTCCAATCCCTATAGGTACCTTTCCCTCTGCTAAGAATGATGCTATTTCAGCATCAGTTTCATAGTAGTCAGCTCCAAGCATTACTGTGTCCTGCACTTTACGCAGTATGTAGTGTAATAAGTACATTAAAAAGACTCAATGGAAGCCAACTGCACTACACTCTGTTAAGTAATGATTCAAGAATTCCATAACAAGCTGTTTTTTTTCTTGAACCTAAATCATAGAATACAGACTTGGGAGTAATTATTGCAAGAGCTGAAAAATGTGGTAAAAATCCAGCAAAAAAAAAAAAAAACCTTTAGGTGAGCATTGGAGTTTATACGAGACCGGATACCAACAACACTGTGCTCCACAAAGCAGTTGGTCAAGAAACTACCATGTGATACAATTGAATCGACGATCTGCGACAGAATTTCCTTCATTATAATGTGCATGAGAAAAGTATCTGAGGTATATAATTTCATATGAACTGAGTACTCAAGTACTGCAGAATGCAAAACTAAACTTTCTATTCATGTCTTGTAGAAACTAAAAGTGAATTGAGATTATAACCTTGCTGTTATCAATCTTTGATGGTGGTAAGTTTCTTCTTGATGTGTAGATTGGCTTTGTTGCGTCATAGAAACTGAATCTTGGTGGCTAAAATTACACAACAAATAAATAAAGGACAATTGAACAAAATCAGATCTGTCTGTAAAGAATAACGAGCTATTAGCCATGTGTATTTGTGAGATGATTGAAATCATATTAGAGGTTTAGTCTTGATGCTTACATGTTCAGTAAGGGCAAGGTTTGCTTCAAAAAATGATCGGATTGTACCAATGTCTTCCCAGTAATCATTGAATAGATAAGCCTGCAGATTCATGCAAGTTTGAGCACAAATATGCAATGGATTCTAAGTGTGCAAGAGTTTACCAATATTAAAATAACCAACCTACATCTATGGAAACTCCAAAAATTGTCTACATAAGTTGATCTAAAAGTAATAAATTGTGCAGTTTTCCACAGAGAAGATTTAGATTTAACCATGCTTTATCTGGAATTAAAATATATTAAATAAACAAGCTATTATCTTGTATAAATGCATTTATAATATAGGTAACGCATGCTTTAAGGGTTGGAACACTCTTAGTTGAACATACACAAAAATGGCATCTTCGAATTATTGTGAAAAATATATATGTGAATGCCCGATAGAGGAATTGTTGAAGAGACCTTAATGTAGAATTCTTTAGCTGAGGCAGGGATAATTTCTGATCCAAAATCATTCGCAGTAGGAAAACGCCATCTGAATCAACAGAAAACAAAATGTACTTCATTTCTTCATGTTTGATAAAGCATAAATTATGTTGGCTGTCATGGAACCCCTTCTTTTGCAAATTTTCTGATTTAGAGGTGTTTTCTGAAACTTCATGCCGCACTGTGATTCTATATGCAACAAAATAAGGAGAAGAGATTGGGAGGTCAGGCACAACTAGTCTTGCCTTTCCACATGCAAGGACTTTTTCTTACCTTAGAAGATTCAGAAGTATTTCCTTCTTGAAGACATAAACTCCCATTGAAGCAATATAAGGTTTCTTTTTTGCTTCGTCTCTTGACAGTCCCAAAACAGTTGTATCTACTGCCTGAAATGTATTTAGTTAGTTGCAGCCTTTGGGAATTTCAATTTCATTGTCCAAGAGATTATCAGAATTTAGAACTTTGGCAATTACCATTGCCTTCAAATCATCTCCTTTAGGCTTTTCACTGAATGAAAGGACTCTTCCTTTATTATCAATCTTCATCAAACCAAAATCTGAGGCACGGCTATCATGAAAACAGATAAATCACCCGAAGATGTTAATTTTTATCATTTTATGCCTACAGAGAGACCCAAAAACTTCGAGGGGCGATAATATTATATCACTGTTTCGGAAAAGTTGTACACAAGGATCTCCAAATACTAGGCAAGGAATATCCGAAAAAGAAATGTCCCATTCTAATATTTGATTATTTCTTATGGTCCTTATTTTTAACATCGCAGTGCCACCATTTGATGACAGCTTGCTTCTTACAATAACCTTCTGCTATGGAATTGTTACTTTCTTGTATTATCCTGTCCTAGTTTTGCATTATGAGATAAAAACTAATGTTAGCCATGTGGAAGTTATCTTGCAACTTCAAGCAACTTAATAGTGACATTTCCCTTTTCTTTTCTTTTTTTTGATGACACGAGTTTTCTTAAACTCCTGAATCCTGATTAATGATAATGTTACTTATACTATGTAGTTGGAAATTGAACCAATATTCTACCTGTCATCTATTGGTAAAGATGATAGAGTAATGTCTGCACCACTTTGCCGATGATTCTGCAGAAAGGAGAACATTAATCTTATGTAATGCCATGAGAAATTAAGCTTCATCTAATAGTGCAAAATACATTTAAAAAAGTTTCATACCTGAATAAAGTCCATATAGTCCATCCTATACAAGTGATCTCCAGATAGAACGAGCACATCTTCAATATCCTTACTTCTCGCATCCTACAAGGCAGGAAATGACCATATATAAGACCACACATTCGTAAGTCACCATATAACTGTTTTAAGGAGTAGAACAAGGTGAGTTTGGTTCTCAAGAATTGGTAATAGATTACAATATTCAATCATCAAGAGCTTAGTCAATCCTCTTCTAGATATTGATGGGAACTTTTTCTTGGATACTGGCGAAATACTTCACTTTTTATTGGTATTTTTAACTTAAGCCTGGCCTTTTTATTTTCTCTTTGTAATGGATCGAAGTGATATTGTTAACAAATTGAATTGTTTGATGTGTAAAATGCTAAGTTTATCATATCTGTACAAGCCATATTTGCAGTGAGAAGAATTAGGCATTCGATTTTAGTTCCATAGAGGTAGATCTATTGAGCTAATGAGTTGATATACTTGTCTACGACAGTGTTCAAAAAATGATCTTAATCTCTTGATTACTTTTATGATGGATATATTGTCTTAAAACTTAGCCGATTTTTCTCTTAACCATTTAAGATTTCCGTAATGAATATCCTCCCATGCATGTTTTTTCCTTGAAAGTAGAATGTACTATAGAAGCTAGGATAGAGAAACTGTGATGTCAAAGAATACCACTGAATGCAAATGGAAGTTCAGGTGCAAATTATGCTCTTTTATACTCAATTTGGGAGCAAATCTGCATTGGATTTCATTAAATAGAACTAGAACTCAGTACCTCGAAAAGCCAGTGGAACTGTCGCACAGCATCTGCAGTACCCTGAAACCATCTTTTACCTGACTCGCCTGGAGTTTGAGTGGCAGCTAAGACCTGTCATTGGAAGCAATCAATTTGCAGGTGAACACAAGTTAATTAACAAAATTTATGTGCATTTTCAATTTGTATCAGTTTGCAGTTAAATAGTAATATTAACTGGGCAGAAGTATAAACTTGATGGTTACCTCAACATAGCCATCTCCAAAAGTGACTCCGCTACCAAAGTTGTAAGCACGAGCAAGATGCCTGTTGAGTGATGCTGAATTGTACTGAGTGAGTATATAAACTTTGTTGATCCCACTGTTGATACAGTTGCTCATAGGTACATCAATCAACCTATATGCTCCTCCAATGGGAACCTGAAATATTAAGAATAGCATGAATCTTTGGCCAATGTTGCAATGAATTGTTTAAATGGAACACTTGTTATGTCTGTTGACTGCAGGTATGAAGACTTACAGCAGGCTTGGCACGGCGCTTGGTCAGGGGAAACAGACGAGTGCCGGCTCCACCTCCTAAAATAATCGCCACAACGCTTCTCGCATCTCTTTTCTCCATCTCTAGGTCCCTCAACTGTACAGGATACCAGAGTTCTTAAAGGTAACATCACATCTTTTATAAACACAAAACAATGAAAATATCCTGGATTGGATATAGGTCCCTCTATTGCTTGAATTAATTAGAACTCACCTTGGCCTCACCCGCAACATCTGCTGTAAGTGACATGCAGATTGGATTCTTATTACCATTGTACATGGTCCTCTGCTGAAATTGTGTTATCTTAAGCTGCTCTCCCATGAACTCTCCATTTCTAAATTTCACGAGCCTCCCGTTTCTTCTCGACAATCCGGCAATGCCTTGCAATTGGCCAGCGGCTGACAGCGCTATTCGCCCATCTGCGGTAACCGTCATCTCGTTGCAGAGAAGAGTATATAAGGAAATTCTTAGCTTTTACAAATAAGTTGCAGAAACTGGTAAACAGAGGAACCTGTTGTGCCTACATGGGATGCATGCCATAGGAGCACTGAGCCATGTTATCCAAATTGAATTACATCCACCAATTTTTGTTTTATGAAAAAGAAAATTAGTTTTGTATTTTGACAGAAAAGTCCTCACATTGGCAATCTTGGAGCAGGGAATATTCTAATGGTTTCTGCCATGGCAACTGGGAATTAAGATTTTTTAAGCTTATGAGAGCACAGACAACAAAAGTCGAACCGTTAATTCATAGCCGTGTTGACTATATTGAAGCTCATTGATTTAATTGAGATAAATTAAATTTTAATAATCCAAGAGAAATTTACCCATTATTTGTAGAAACGAGATAAAAAAAATATTATGTAAAGGATAGATAAC
>CAIGRF010338617.1:4095-14773 GCA_903798235.1 Fraxinus ornus
ATTTCATCTATTTCTTTCTCTGTTTCATTTGTGTGAACTAAAAAATTGATATGATCATGTCCTTTGTACACATATTTGTACAAATATATTACAGTTTTGATAGAAAAATATACTTCAACATTAATGTGGCAGTCAAATTTTGTACTTAAATAAGGATTGTATGGTACAACCCATCGATTGCTAACTTATGGCCTCTAACTCGGATAGAAATACCATTATTACGACGCTTATATAATGGATATGAGTTTTGACCAAAGACAGTAATATTACAAAATTCCCTTTGGTATTTGTTTCTACAACCTTTATTTGTTTCCATGCATACATTTTTTGGATTCGTATTTTCACAAGGACCATGCATATTATGTCTAGCAATAACAGAATGAAGATGTGGATTTTTTTTTTGTCAGGAATTTCACATGACACTATCCTATCAACCTCTTGAGCACAAGAGATTTTATGTCCAGATCTGAATATTAACAATATATGTGCATATGGAAGCCCTCTTTTCTGGGATTCAATCACATATATATGTGCAATAACATGATCTAAAATACTTGCTTTGTATAAATCATGTTTCAATTCTTTTAATTTTGCTCTAAATATACATACAATTAGATCTGGTCGATTTTAAACTTTATCATTGTTTTTTAGATCTTGCCTAATTTCTGGCCAATTTGGATTACACGTTATAGTTAGGAATATATCCGATTTTCCATAACGTTGAACAATAGACATTCTATCCATGTATCTTCTTAGCTTATCACGAGGCCCACATGTAAAGGATTGTGGTAAAATAAATTTTTTCCCAACTTTGCACCCTCTTGTTTTCCCATTCTAAACACTGTCTACAATATCTTGTTAAAGTTCAGCACGAATTGATTTTTGATTATTGCAAAAATAGTCTAACCTCCCAGTTTCAATCTTAACATACATATCTACAACATACTATTGAAATAATCTACTAGCGTGAAGCAACATAGACTTACTAGAAGGTCTGATTTGTAATTTATATGAGTAATATTCTCGACAAGAGACCTGAGTTCATTTCTTCGCTTGACAGAGCATTGTAGTATCCAAAGAGAAATCAAATTGAACACTCATTGTTAAGAAAAAATACTGCAAAAAATAGAAAACTCCACCTGAAGATATATTTGCAAACCTTCATTATCTTTTTCGATGAATTTAGCTACAGACATAGTTCAGGTTGAAAGTATGTACTTCTGTATCTCTCGATGCCTTCATGCCAACCAGATTTTCCATGTGGGAAGAGTAACAGATACTGCAACGGATCATAACACCCATAATAGTAATGAACTTTATGTGAATCATCATAATGACCATATATAGTGATATCACGAGCACGAACATTAGCATTTTTATCATCTTCGACCCATATAGCAGCTAATTAAGATGTAGAAGGTGCATTAAAAACTCTTTGATCAAGTCTTGGATTGCAACGTATATGTATTTGATGATCATGAGAGTTAGTCATATCACTTAAATACCTAAAGAATTTACTGTATGGATTTTTTTTCAAGATTTCAATTAAAACAATCAAAGTAGACTCAACAAAGTTTGATGAAATTCTCACACGACTTTCAACTTCATTGTTTGTGTCGTAAAAATATAACTGCATAAAAGAAGACGCATTATTCACATAAGTTCATTTACATAATGATGCACTCGTCCTTGAACCGTGAATGTGTAAATACTTTTGTATGGTTTAAAAAGTTCTTTATCATATTTCATACCAAATGAAGTGAAAGCAAAATGGTTATTATATTCTCTTGCAAATTTTTTTGAATTCCATACAATGAAGTTCTTTAGAAGTAAATAAATTATGTAGTTCAGCTAGTGAGTCGCATAAAAAACTTCACTTTTCCATCAAAACAACAGAAGCATTTTCTTTCTCTATTTTGTTTGCAGCTTTCTTGTTCTTCCGTTTCTTCGACGAGCTATTTTTGCAGATTTCTACTTGTTCTTGCAGTTTGGTATGTTTCGTCTCTAGAATGATTCGTTGTTCTTTACAAACGATTTTGGGGCTTTCTTAGAGAGAGAGAGAGATGGGTGTTTTAATTTGTTGGAAATAAATTTGGGGAAACTAAAGTTGATTACGTTACCAATAAAGTAGCAGTAGAGAACCAGTTTTGGGATTGAATGAATAGTGGGAGGGCAATTCTCTTGAGGAGCTACAGTAAATGATTTGTTTTAGTCAATAATAGAAGCAATAAAATAGTCACATTAATTTCGTTTGTCTGCATGAACAGTAAAAATAATTATGCCTCTTTTAAGTAAATAGGGTAGAACCAGTATAAACTACATTAAGAACCCATTTAATGTGAAACCTCTGTTTCAAGGTGAATAGTAATGTTGACATCCTCTCTTTTAAGGTAAAGGAGGATATATAGGCGACCTCTATTTCAGCCGTGGTGTTTGGGGTGATTTTTTAAGAGAGATGAGGGCACGTTCCTATAGAGGTCACCTCCCATTGTTTCCCAAAATCATTTTTCCCAATTTTTTCCAACTTGCACTATCTCCAAAATTGTTTAGGTGGTGTTCTCTTTGTGTTTTGAGTTTTGAATTCATTTTGTGTTTTGAGTGTCTGTTTTGAAGTTGCTGAAAATGCGTTATTTTCGTCATTCTGAAAAACTGTTTCTCAAAACATAAAAATGGAAAAGTGTTTACTTTGAAATTTTAAGAATAATTTTTTATAATATTTTGTTCAAGAAATCTGATTATTCAATAATTTTTAATAATCATTTCAATGCTTATTATTTCACTTTTTATAACTATTTGAATGTTTAAAGACGTGTGAGTATAGTCATTTAGCCAAATTCCCCATCTCGGTTAGAAGTACCTAAACAAAATCATATATCATAAAAATTTAGCAACATTTAGGGGAAAAGAAAAACAGAGAAAAGAGTACGTGGAGTATAATCTACAAGATACAACGTTTGGTTGTTTATCATGGCAGTCGAAGCAAGTGTATCACAATTTGAACTCTCAACCAGTACTTAATGGTTATGAATGACAACAAAAATGTACCACAAAAACTAGAAATTTCAGTTATCCATTCATGTAAACATGTAGTTTCAACATGAACTCTCAGATCAAACTTGGTCATCTGTGAAATTAATGGTAAGATCCCAATAATGAGCAACCCTATGATCTGAAAAGAATTTGTATGCAGCAGGTTTAGTTCTGCAGTCCTAGATAATAAATCTATTAAAACTTGGTCTAGCAACACTCCCCTGCCAGACGAGCACACAGTTGTTCACAGGTTTATCCTCGTCATCATTTTCATTCTCTTCGTCTTTCTCGACAGTAGCAGTCCAATATATCCTAAATTGTAGTCTCACATTTCTGTCATCCTTATAATTGTTGGTTCCAGATTCACCCCTCAAGATCCTCTAAGAAATGTCAAGAAAAAGATTGAAATCAACTAGTCAATCAACCAAACATTATTAAACCCAACCTCACCACCACTGCAATCAACCAATCACCACAGTCGGTCACCACTGCCAACACAACCACCACTGCAATTTCCAATCAACACAACCGAAATCAATGGGTCAAAACCAATCAACACAACCAAAATCGAAAAAACCAAAAATCCCCCGAACTTGCAGATCGAAAAGAGAGAGAACTTCACCTTCGCCCTGCCGCGAACGACGCCAATGGGTCGCCGACGTCAAAGAGAGAGTAGGCAGAGCGGGCCAAACCACAACAGCATCGCGAAGACTAGGTAACGACGTNTAATTTAAACAAATTACTCATTCATTACCTATATATTTTACTCTTCTAGTTCACATCGATAAGGAAAATACAATGACAACAATGTAGGGGCTGTTCTCTTTGTGTTACAGTTTTGTGTTTTGAATTTTGAATTTATTTTGGATTTTGCGTTTTGAGTGTCCATTTTGAGATTGTTAAAAATGTGTTCTTTTTGGCATTTTGAAAATACTCAAAACGCGTTTTGAAAATTTTAATTTGATCATAATTAAAAACACTCAAAACGATAAATTTTTTTTTGTAAATTTCTAACTTGTTTCCAAAAATGCGTTTTCAAAAATAGGAAAGAGAAAGTGTTTTCATTGGTTTGAAAAATCGAAAACAGAAAACGACCCAAAATGGCCAAAGATAATGGGGCCTTAGTGTTTTTCTACTTCAATCATTAATATGGATTCATCCTTAGAAACCAACCACCACACTGATGTCACACTATATAGTTGCGAAATTTCAAATGCTTGCTATTATTTTAGTTCTTTTTTTTAAATGGTGTAAAAAACATGTTTTAAAATAACACTTACTCAATGTCATCAACAACTTCATGATTTGTCATCCACTAATTACAATAGCGTGCCACAATGACTCCATTTGCCACGTCATCAATTCCATCATTTTTTCGAATGACTGTTGATTGAGTGATTGATGGGGTTATATATTACAAAGTTCGGTGATTAATGAGAAAACTTTTAAAGTTTAGTCATCCACTGAAAACTTTGTGCAAAGTTGAGTGATCAAATTATTAACCCCAGATATTTCAGTAACTGTAGCGATGAATTAATAAGATAATAGAAAATAATTCATGCATCTACTTTAACTTGATTAGAAATAAAGTTGAAGGTTTTTTTTGGGTGACTGTTGATTTTGTTGGTGTGAGTGAATTGATGGATTTTATCGTTTTATGAACTGAAGGGAACATGCTAGGCTACTTTTAAGTAGTTTACTTAAAAATAATACAAATTTATTAATAGACAAAGTCCGAAATAGGTTACTTATTTTACAAGTACGATAAGAATTGCTTAAAAAAAATAAAATTAAATCAAGAACAAATCATATTTATTTTACATGCAACCAATTTTCATTGGGCTAACCCAGTTGTACATTTCTTTTGTACAACTAATTAGTTTGACATGAACTGATTTGCCAAAATTATGGCCATGAATGTCAAGTTTAATGTACATGTAGTCTCTCTGATTTTCATTTATGGAGGTCAAGGGACAAGAACATGGGCTGCCTTATTTTCGTTTCTAGGAACGAAGCAGCACGGCTATGACCTATGGTCTACAGGTGATAACAAATCAAATAAAAGTTTCTCGCTGAGAGCATCAAACGAACTTAGTCAGTCTCAACACAGGTCACTTGTAATAAATTTCAATGTCCACAATTTTGAAGCTAAACATTTGAAACCTTCTAGTAGTAGCACACCAGACTCTCTTCTGGCTTATTAGCCCGAAAGTACCATATATAAACAAGCAATTATATGAGACAGGGAATTGCTGATTCATTACAGACAAAAATGAAAAAGAAGTTCGATAATTGCACGTGAATTAGGAAGTCCCTCCGTGAGTCCGTGACCGACAGCATTTTTGGAACCACTTGCTTGCAAACTCAGCCAAGAATTCTTGATATTATTTACCCGATATCTTCCCAACACACTCAAAATTTACTTATTATATATTTATTTTAGTAATATAAATTTAGGAAACTCTTCAACAACCACTTGTCCATAATTTAAAGATTTAACTATAATTCTTCTAATAATACATATACTGTGTGTATGACTTTAGAATAATGCTATTTATCATTATAATGACGGAATATTGGTGATATGACAGTTTATGTGTAATAATGTGATTGTGCAGTTCAATTTTTATAAGAGAGAGAAAAAAATGTGAGGGATAATGAATTACTACATCACCGAGATGTTTCATCATGATGATGATAAATAATATTACTCATGACTTCATTATGTTAAAATTATGTTTTTAGGTGTTTCGAGTTCTAGGTTTCAAGACACGCTACCATCTCAATATTCTGTCAAGTTCATATAGAGTCCTCGTTTTCCTAATCGTATGATTTGGATCAAACTTGAGCACAAACTACGATAAATGTTGCGTGGGGGGCTCCCTTTTGACACGATGAATGGGTGAATGAAATATATAAACATGGGATAACCGATAACATCACATTCGTCTCATTACCAATTGATGATTGTTGCATGGACAACGTATGTTGTGCTGTCCAAGTTTATACGCATTCTAGTTTCGGAAGGGATAACATTTTCCTGGAATTACGCCATCATTTAATTACATGTTAAGAACATTTATCTGAAACATGTATTTTTTTTATTCAAATAAATTATATTTTCGAAGCTTTCACTCATTCACGTGCATGCATGCCAAAAATGACACTTTTATCACTCACTTCCTCCATCTTCCTATAAATTAATCTATTATCCTCAACAAACACTTCATTGGACTCTGGTTGAGTAAAGCAATTCTAAGCTCATCAATGGAGTTAGCCATTGTTGCAGTCCTGTTCAGTTCTCTTCTTTCCACAGCATTAGCTTTTGATCCATGTGCTGATTCTTCAGACCTTTCTGTAATCCCCATTTATGGTAAATGCTCACCCTTTAACCCTCCAAAACCTGCCTCTTCATTGATAAACACAGTCATGAAATTGGCCTCTAAAGACCCTCAGAGAGTTTCCTATTTATCCAGCCTTGTGGCGGCGCCGCCCCAGGCTGCCCGAAAAGGTGCAAGTGTTGTTCCAATTGCCCCTGGTCAGCAGGTGCTAAACATCGGAAACTATGTTCTCCGGGCCAAAATTGGGAATCCGGGTCAGCTCTTGTTCATGGTGTTGGATACAAGCAGTGATGCTGCATGGGTTCCATGCAGTGGCTGCACCGGTTGTGCTGCCTCCTCGGCCGTGTTCACACCAAACGCCTCCTCCACTTACTCATCTTTAGATTGCTCAGTTCCCGAATGCACCCAAGTACGCGGTGTCTCCTGCCCGGCCACTGACGCTGCCACTTCATGCTCATTCAACCAGTCCTACGGCGGCGACTCCTCTTTCTCCGCCACCCTGTCGCATGACACACTCTGGCTAGCCAATGATGCCATTCAGAATTACGCCTTTGGATGCATCAATTCGGTTTCCGGAGGGTCAATACCGCCCCAGGGGTTATTGGGCATGGGTCGGGGCTCCATGTCCTTACTCTCACAATCCGGGTCCCTCTATTCAGGTGTATTCTCATACTGTTTACCAAGCTTCAAGTCCTATTACTTCTCAGGTTCGCTCAAACTCGGACCCTTGGGTCAACCCAAGAACATCAGAACCACCCCACTTCTCAAAAACCCGCATCGCCCATCCCTATACTACGTGAACCTCACTGGAGTCAGTATCGGCAAGGTCCAGGTCCCCATAGCCCCAGAGATCCTAGCATTTGACCCGAACACAGGAGCAGGTACCATCATAGATTCGGGCACGGTTATAACCCGTTTTGTTCAACCCATTTACAATGCAATTCGGGTTGAGTTCAGAAAACAGGTGAAAGGGCCATTTAGCTCATTGGGGGCATTTGATACCTGCTTTTCAGCCACAAATGAAGATATAGCTCCACCTGTAGTTCTCCATTTTACAGGAATGGATTTGGTGCTACCAATGGAGAACAGTTTGATACACAGTAGTTCTGGTTCTTTGGCTTGCTTGGCTATGGCAGCTGCACCGAATAATGTGAACTCGGTGTTGAACGTTATAGCCAATTTGCAGCAGCAAAACCTGAGGATCTTGTTCGACACTGCAAATTCTCGCTTGGGTATTGCTCGTGAGCTTTGTAATTAGGTTTCTTTTCAAATCCATCATCTTCTGTCTCTGTATGTGAACGAAATTGAGTATTATCTAGATGTATTCAAAGTATTTTTGTGTGCATGAGTTCACAGTACCCTTTATTTGATGGTTTGCACAATGGTACTTTCAACAGGGAAGGAATTTGAAATACCACAATGGCATAGATTAAACATTGAAACAGTAATAATACAGAGGATAATATATAAAACTGGAAATAAGTATTAAAAAAAAAACCTCCCCTCCCTAGTTCTACCCTGCCAAACAGGAGACGGAAGAAAAATAAGTACACTGCATGTGTATGTCAACTATGCTGGATGTTGAACCAGAAAATGATGGAAGTGCGAGTGCATATGACTCTAACTCGCTGGAGCGAGAGAGTTCCACTCGTCAACACAGCCTTGGCACCTCCTTCAATTCTTGTACGTGAAACAGAAACAGAGTCGCCAGAATTCTTAAGCACAGATGAGACTATAGGGCTAGATGCAGTGGTGACAATCGCATGCGACAGATGGTCCAACGGATTTGACTCGCACTGAAGAATGCACCCGTCAATGGTCAACCTCCCACTCCTATGAAGCAGGCAACAACCAAGCTCTGACCTCACCGTCAAGTTAGCCAGCTTGCATGTTGACAAGAACTCCAATGCACTGCTCAAGCAAGGAATAATGCATACAACAATGCAAAGAAATAAATTCCAGTTGGGTTTTTAGGAGCCCACTCCAAACTGTTGGATAACTTTTTCCATGGTGGATTGGATAGCTTGAAGAAAACTACCCTGTTTCTTGATGTGTATATATAACTCGTATTTAAAATACATTATTGAAACATTTATTAAAATTCTGCATTGAATGATGAGAAAGCATCATCTTTTCACAAGATCTTATAAGAGGTGACAAATTTCAAACTCAAAATCCAAAGCATTCACCCTTGAGTCGGAAGACAAAGAAATCAAAGTTGTTGAGATTTTGATGCTAAGCCCCCTAAGATCAAATATACTCCAATCATTAATGTATTTAGAACCAAGCGGACCAAAAGAGAGTAACATTGTAAATCTGTCATATTCACCAGCTTGGAGATGGATGTTCATTTATTTAAAAACAGTAATTCCCATGGAATCATCAACAAGGAACAGGTAAATTGCGCAAACCTGTCAGAGCCTCGGGAGCAAATGAGTGTTGTATCATCAGGAAGCTCACCCGCGCCAATCTGAAGAAGTAAACACAGGTATGAAAGGAAAACGGTGAAAATGAAGTTATCTAAATATATTTTCCCCTTATTTACTCTTGATATCGACAGCAATACAGACTGTTAGAGCTGGCATTGAGATATTCAAACACTATCCATTCTTCTTACATAGAAAAAAAAAATACAAAAAGCATGTACAGTACTTTTGTGTTTCCGAGCCAAAGTTCTAGCACAAGAAAGTCGAAGTATATACTTTATTCGATACATACTCTTTTTTTTTTTTTTGGAAAATCCGCTATGATAATGAGAGATTTTTTAGAGCCTGTCTCAGTAAACTTTACTTATAAGTAAAAAATAGCTTATAACTTAAAAATTAACGTCATAAGTAAATATTTCACTTTTAAGCTAAAAACTAAATTATATGAAAAAAATATTATTTACAAGTAAAATATCACTCATGAGTTAAAAAAAGTTATACAAAAAATTATATATTGAAAATCTCTACCCAACTTCACAATTATATTCGTTTATTCATCTAATAATCCAATAAAAATTGATTGGCATGTAAGAGCTTATTTTAAAGCAACAATAAATTAGTCGATACACAATAAAATATGATTGTGTAAACTATGTAAATCAATATTGAATTGTATCCGAAACCTTAGGATGGTCCCCCCCGACACATCCAAACACAACCACCCACCACCCAACCCAACCGGTCACGTCACCGTCGTTGGCAACTTGACCCAACCCAGACCAGACGTCCTACTCCTACCGGCCTCACGCCAAAAAATCTCGGCCAAACATCCGTTAACCACAGAGTCGCTAACCATGGGCCTACAATCGGAGACCCATACCACGACGCAGATGACGGCGAGCAATCGGAGGCCCACTGCGACACCATTCACGAGGGGAACACTGAAATCGCAGCAACAGAGCAGGAGAAAATAAGGCTGGCTCAAGCAACCCGTTTTCAATTCCGACCAATTCCAACCTACCCACAGCCATACGCGCATGCCGTTTGGACTGCGTAGACAGTTCCAACACCAGCTGGGCAGGCGCGTGACCGACGCGCCGATTTGACTACGCGTGGGCCGGCGCATAACGCCCACGCGCCTCCGCCTGAAAGCCAGCATAATCCCTGCGCCGCCATGAGGTCAGTCAAACAGTCAGATTCATCATCAGCTGGTTCGTTGGCACGGAACTGTGGAAGACAGACTTATGCAACGGCTCCTAAAATCTTCAGTTCATGTTTCACAATTGAGGCAAAGGATTTTGCAGCGTCTGATACTGAATCAGGTATGGTTAGATTTTTAGAATGGGGATCAAAGATATCAGACACTATCTGTATGGGCTAATATGGTGCCGTGTGGATAGTGAATATGATGGATAAGTTGCGGGTGGCTGGTAAGACGATGGAATTCGTCGTCAAGTTTGATGAGCCTTCTCGAGCTTTTCTGGCACAACATTGTGCTAACAGTCGCAGTAGGTTTTTGATGATAGCACAGTATGGGGAGAGGCGTCGTAAAGGGGTCGTGATGGTGCCAGAAGGAACGAATACAGAGGGGTGGGCATCGGTTTCACGCGTGTTTCAAGCAGTTGTTGATTCATTTGTTGCCGGAGACAAGGCAAAGCATCGACAAGCTGAAGAAAAGAGCCGACTTGGAATGACCTATGCCGAGGTTACTGTGAACGTTGGGAAATCGCAACACACTAATCAGTGGGTGTTGTTGCATAAGAGTAGAGTGGAAAACGAGAGGAGCGATCCTAATGCACTGTTAAGGGCTTGCATTCAGGCGTTGAAAGGGGAATTAGATGAATTGATTAAGGTTGTGGATAGTGGATCTATAGGGGGTTC
>CAIGRF010338617.1:20641-34839 GCA_903798235.1 Fraxinus ornus
AAGATGGTTTGGAAATGTAAATTACCACCACGAGTGGCATTTCTATTATGGACGGTGGTCAGAGGACAGGTGTTAACGGTGGATAATCTTCGTACAAGAGGCTTCTGTATTACAGAGTGGTGCTATATGTGTAAAAGGGATGGGGAGACGATTGACCACTTGTTTCTTCATTGTGATGCTGCTCGTTTTCTATGGAACGATATCTTGGCATCGCAACACATGGATTGGGTGTTGCCGAGGCGTATGGAGGACACATTGAAGGCATGGAGGAGAAAGTTTCGAGATAAAGATAGCAAAATTGCTTGGGATCTTATTCCGGGTTGCATCGTTTGGTGTGTGTGGAGAGAAAGAAACAGTCGTTGTTTTGAAGACCAATTACGGACAACAGAACAGTTTAGGGAATTGTTTTATTTAACTTTGTATACTTGGTTTAATGCTGCGGCCTCTAGGCATATTAACGGGCTGCCTGATTTTATGTTGTTTCTTTCTGATTTAAGTCGATAATACACTTCCCGTGTATTATGTTTTTTTATTAATAAAATTTTGATTACCTTTCAAAAAAAAAATATTGAATTGTAAGGAGTGAGGCATATATGTAATTTTATTCTTTTAAAAAATTTCCAGAATTGTTGGATAATAAACTTCCCAGCATGGGTTAGATTGTTTAAAAACATCTATTAAAAACCACCCAAAACTAGACCCCTCACAAATATATAAAATCGGTACTTTCAAAAAATGCCATAGCTGATTTTATGGTGGTGATTCCTATACCATCATCCTTTTGCAATTTTTTTTCTTAAAGTTGTGCTCCTCTTTTGGAGAAACTATATTATACTGCAAACTAAAATAGAGTTGGATGCCAATTAAAGAATATATTTATCACAACTTGCCTTTGCCAAGTGATGGGGGAAGGATAAACGTAACTGAGGTGTCATTAACCGCATCCTCGTGTATGAAAGAAAAAATCATTTCACTTTCAAGCTAACAGCAGGGCCAATGCATGTCAGCTTCTCTTTGCTCGACCAACAAAAATACTGAACTATCTAGATATCACCACTCCTCTTCCTCCCACAAAAAAGAAGAGAAAATGGCTGGCATGACTATATGAAGGTTTTTAGTAAGATGCAAAATTGGAGGGGACATAAAGTTGCATCTCCTGGATTTAACATGTTGTCCTAAACTTTGGCAATGGAAGACACAAGAAGATTTTTTTTCATCTAAAAAGAGGCCATATTCTAGCTTTAACAAAGTGCTACTAAACGACTCTCAGGAAAAAAAACTTAGAAATTACCAAGCAAAGAGGCTTTTTGATCTGAATATTAGAGGCACGATGAATCCCTCCAGCTGAAATCAGTATAGTGTCTCCAGGTCTGCATAGCATTGAAACAGAATTGTACAACTTCTCATGACCAACGTAATCCCAAGAATTGTACTAGCACACAACATCACTCTCATTAATTTTAAAAGAAAAAAAAACTTCTCCTACCTAGCAGCAGAGACAGCTGTCTCAATGCTGGGGTAAACTCCTGGCTCAGAGTGATTTTTGATGGAACGATCTACACGCAGCCAAAGTCGAGGGTGACATGCTAGAAAACGCCATCTGTGGCAAACGAGGGCGGTGTTATACCTATCTGCAAACTCAACAGCAATTCGTAAAAGATACCATAACATATTGCAACATTTGTACATCATGATTAATAAATAGACACTTCTATCATATATTAAGCAGAAAACATGCAGTCTTATTGGTTTTTAACTTGAATGATTATAAAATTCTCAGTCATGAGTTTCAATTACTTATCGAAAAACTAATTTGAGCTTTTGTAATAGATACAACTATTGCTCATATCTGAATCTTCAGCTGAAACTTCTATGCGCTTCCAGTTTCAGCTATATGATATCAATAAGGAGTAACAGGCAGTGGACCGCAATCAATACATCAATTTAAACAGTTGAAATCATTGTTGCAGTGAAAATTCAATGCCATGCAAGATATCAATATTTCTTTACGTTACATCTTTTTTCTCTGAACTTCCCATTCAATTCAAATGGCAAGAGGGATGTCCAGTACCAGTTTTTACAAAATCCAGCTAAAATAACTCAGTATTTCAGTGGAAAAGAAGGTGCCAGAATCCCAAAAAAAACCAATTACCTCAAAGCAAATAGAAAAGAGAAGTCTCATGGTTCAACTGTAAAAAATTGGTAGGTTTTACATGAACTGTGGTGTTATCTAACTTTTAGAGGGTGTAAAACACGCACGTTGTAGAAAATTGAAAATGATGACTAAAGATTACCTGTAGTGATTAGGATTTTAAGGTAAGTTGAGTGACATAATTGAAAGAAATATTTAACTTGGTGGTCATAATTATCAAGCATACCTAAGGACTACTAACTAGAGAAATAATGCCCTTGATCTTTTTAGAGTAGTATTACATAAAGAAAATAGCATAAACAATTTGTTTAACCAAAAATAACAAAATCAACGACAAACTATGCCTTGTCCATAATAATTTTGGAGTTGTCTACATGATTTATTTTTTGTCACTTCAGTTTGTCTATATATCTAAGAAGATCTAATATCGACCGATTTATGGGTTGCATCTCAACTATAACTAGATCACATTTTTTTTTCTTGTTTTTGATGATAAAGAGCATATGGGATGTGCAACTTGATGTGTGGGTAGTTGAGGTTTTTGTTAAGCAACTCGGATTATTCAAGACTCCTTTTCTTCCATGCGTTTCCTAGAAGGAGTTCTTTAGTGAGGTTCACAAATTGATCAAGAGAACACAATTTCCGTAAATTAGGTTACGAAATCTAAATATCACAAAATGTACATCCAAATCAAATTTAAAAGTCTTTATAGCAATTACAAATCGGAGTCAAAACTGGATATCGCGAAATCAAGTTAGGAACACAGCACTAGTTAAATTTTGCAAATTGTGGTAAAAAGTTGCTCCTTTACGTGGATAATTGATGAAAAACATAGGTCTTTCAACAATTAATCAAATCAAATTGGCTTTTCAAAAGATTTAAATGTAAAATATAGAATCCAGGGTCAACCTTTTTCTCCATATGCAAGAAGAAAATTACCAATTATAAAAATGAAAAAAGTCTTCAAATCCAAATATTCATGAAATTAAGACATGGGTTTCACAAAATCTAACTAACAGTCCTTAGCTTGGATTAACAACCGGCGATTATTATGTCTTTGAATACTATAGAAACGTCGAAAGAAATATGTATACCTGGAATAGGGGATAGGAAGCTTAAGATATGCATGAGACAGCCATCATCGAGATTGTTTATGCTAGAATTAATTGAATTTTCTGAACATTTCGCTAATTTCTTCCATTTGGGTACATCTACCTCCATCCAAAGATTTTACTCGCTCAATACAGTGTTATAAATTACTATTTTCTTGTCCTTCCCTATTTATTCAGGGCTAGATTTTGTTTGATGCCATCCAACTTTATACTTACTTCCTGTTTGACCCCATTATTATTATTATTATTATTTTGTATTTTGAAATAGTAAATTGATGAAAATGCGTGATTACAAAATTAGGAAAAGTTTTGAATTTGTACGTATTATTATTTTATTAAATAGTGTATGGTTGAAAAAGAAAAAAAAAATATTTTTAAAAAAATAGGGTTCAAAAAGAGTTTAGTATTACCATGACTATCCAATTTAATAAAAGTTTCATCGTACCACCTAATTTCATATAACATTTAAAAAAAAAATAAAAGCATTCCTTAAAAAATAAAAAAAATAAAAAATTATATTAAAAAAATGTTACTTATAAAAGCAAAATAAAAACTTATTTTTTAAAAAAAAAGGTTTAAAAATAAAAAAGAAACTTCTTTTTGTTTAAAAAAAATGTTATATATATTATGTAAAGTTACCATTTTACCCCTTTTAAAATTAGTGAAAATGGTGAAAAGAAATTGGCTGGTCATGGTGAAACGTTATATAAAATTGAGTGGCTATGGTGAAATAAAATCAAATTAGGTGGCCATGGTGACACTATGTATAAATTGGATGGTCATTGATGGATTTATCTCTATTTTCCCTATTTTTAGGATAATAGGGCCATGGATATATGGAATTGACCTAGATTTGAGTCCACCTTGAAGCTTTAATTGAAGCTCATTAACCAAGTTTTTGGGCAATTTTTGAACAACTTTCTATCAAAGAGAGAAGAAATTGCCCCATTCCAACACCTCTAAGACATGATGCAAATAGTCGATGAAATGTTGAATAGGTACCTTGTGAGGCCTTGTACCTCGGAGCTAGCCGTTACATTAGAATTTAGCACATTATCACGTGTATATAATAGATTAGGGAGTCTAATTGAACATTGGCTAATACTTTAAGGATTAAAGTGCAAATATTTTATCCCCAAAGTGATAAAATATCTTAGGGGTCGTTCTCGTCGTGTTTCAGTTTTGTATTTTGAGTTTTCAATTTATTTTGTATTTTGTGTTTTGAATGTCCATTTTAATATTGTTGAAAATGTGTTCTTTTTGACATTTTGAAAAATCATTTTCAAAAACTAAAAATGAAAACGCGTTCTTTCCCAAATCATTCAAGTCCTTCCACCCTAACTCTCTCTCTCCGTCGCATCTCTCCCTTCTTCCCCCCCTTCGTCGCATCTCTCTCCCTTCTCCACGTCCTCACCATTGCGTCTCTCTATCTTCTTCCCCTTCTCTCTCTGTGAATGGTGGTTCGGTGCGATATTGGTTGAGATTTTGGGTGCGATTTTGGCTGAGGCGATGGTTGGGTGTGACTCATTTTCTCCCTTTTCTTTTTTATTTTGCTTCTAGTTCTCTCTGTGAACTGTGATTGGGTGCGAATTTGGCTGTGGTGGTGGTACGATTTTTGGCTGCAGCGGTGGTTGGGTGCGAATTTGGCTGTGGTAGTGGTGCGATTTTTAGCTGCAGCGGTGGTGGTGCGATTTTTGACTGATGGAGAGATGTTTGGCTGTGGCGGTGGTGGTCATCGGCGTTGGAGGAGAGAAACCGGTGAGATGAGATAAGGAAGATATAGATTGTGGAATGAGAATGAACAGTAACCTCATTTCCCGTGTTTTCCATTTGGGCTCGATTTTGCTGGAAAACAACCAAAACGGCTTTTCAGCCGTTTTGCGTTTTCAGTGTAAAAAAAATTTCGTTTTCGAAAATGAGTTTTCGAAAATAGTAAAGAGAAAGCGTTTTCCCCGTTTTAGAAAATCGAAAACAGAAAACGATCTCAAAACATCAAAGAGAACGGCCCCTTAAATTTTGTGATAAAAGGTAGATGAACAAATTCTATTAGATGTTTTCATTATTCGTAAGTATTCAAAATTTATCAGGATAAGTGATGGATTAACAAATTCTTTTGGATATTGTTATTATCGTTTATGTACTCAAATTTATCTGGATAAGTGATAGAATTTTGCATCATCAGATTACTATATATGCCCTTGTTTGGTCCTTTTTATTTTCAAAATATATTTTCTTTCTCTTATTTAATCGCACATTTTTCAAAAAAATAATATTACACGCAAATTCAAGGAATTTTCTTATTTTTTAACCACACATTATAAATCAAAATATTATTCGATAATGTATTTTGGACAAGAAATGGGACTCAAACATACTCTCTGTGTGCATGATTTTCAAGAAACTTATTTATCGCATCTTTCTTATGCACATCCACAGTAAATACTACACATACGTAGATTGAGAATTATTTTCCAAGATTTAATTTTATGTGGTATATTATTTTATGCGCTTGGTTGGAATGATGAATATGGATCCTAAATGCAAGTTTCATGATTGGACAAAGTTAAGTATGGATCTTATATGTATCTCTTAAGGTTTGGGATTGGAGTTTAATAGTGATACACACGAATTCTATACTACTTATGTTCGATACAGTTTTTCGTATCTCCTTAAATATGTTATGACGTTCCTAATGTTAAAGTATGAACTAATTAATCTTTCCACTTATATGTTTATTGAGAAATAATTCTTACCCCCTTCTTTTTCACTACAGAAAATTAAATGTTCGTTGCAATCAAGAAGTGAAAGGGCTGGCAAAGTGACAAGTGAAAAGAGACCCTCCAGCCTCCAGGCTCATTTTTATTTATTTAATAATTTATTAAATATTGATTTAGACATCAAGACTTTTATTTAAAATAAATCTCTAGTAATTTTTTTAATGTCAATTTTTAAGTTAATGATTGACTCTCTTTATTTCTATGAGAGTATTTAATAAAATAGCTAGTTCTAGAAAGGATTTTTACTTTCAAGATGTGATTTTAGTGGTACTCAAATCACAAGAACTTGAGTAGTCATAGTTGGTATCAGAGTCCGAGTTTTAACTAATTCTGTAGTTATTATAAATTATTTAAAAAATGTGCATCATTTTGTAACAACCTGGGCCTTGTGCCCAAACTGTTGTATCATAGGTACTGTCCGCTTTGGGAGAGCCTATATTCTTTACCCCTTTATAGCTTTCTATCATGTTCCCTAGAATTTGAATCTAAGTCATCTAGCTGATGAGAGCTTTAAGTTTAATTCTGGTACCAATTAGACCCAATGGTACCAAGATTTAACTTAAGTCTCTCATAAGATAGATGCATTAGATTCTAATCGTTGGGACGCGAAAGAAATTCGTAAGGGGTAATATGGATTTATGCTTTTCTATAGTGTTTGGTATTATGATTCAACTTAAGTCTCTCATAAGGTTGATGTCTTGGGTTCAAATCCTGAAGACTTTGCAAATAATATATAAGTTAACGGTTTAAGCATAAAGTCCGGGTCGTTATATAAAATGGCATTTTTTTAACGATACGAGCTTCTTATCTAAGTCGTTATATTATACATACTTTTCACATTGGGAGGACATCTATACTCTTATTTCTTTCCAAAGCGGACAGTATGTATTATATAATGAATTAGATGTAGAGGCTCGGGTCGTAATATAGAGGTTCAGATGGCTACAAAAAATATACATTTTTTTTTGTAATGATTTGGGCCTCGTGCCTAAATTGTTATATCATATGTACAGTCCGTTTTGAAGAACATTTACCCTCTTACATCTAACAACTTTCTATCGCGGTATCGAGTCTCAGATCGTTATAACTTGAGTTCAAATTTTGGAGACGTGACAGAAAGCCATAAAGGGATAAGGGGGCAGGTGTCATCCCAAAGCGAACTATACGTATGATATAATAGTTTGGATATAGATGCTTGAGTCGTTACATACCTAGCCCATTTCATTGATAAGATGATTTGTTACGAGAAGATCACGAGTGTAGAAGCCCTTTTTGCCCTAAAAGAATGCCTCAATATGAATACCCTATTTTGGAGAGATGTTCACAACAAAAATCTTACCACATATGACAATTTGGTAGAGTTGATGAGAGATGAGATCATCAATGAGAAAATTATCGATCACCACAATAGAGTGGCGTGTAGACTCCCTCATCATGTGGTACTGTTTCCCATTTGGTAAATCTCCAATGGACCCAAGTAGAAAGTCAAATCGCTCCCACCTCAGGCCAAGTATTTGCCCCAGCCACGCTAAATGTTGTACCGCTATAACTTATTACGAGGCTGAGCTTAGTGGCTATAGGAACTAAGGAACTATGTCCTTACAACCAGCTATGCAAGAATGTGATTCAACAGTTAGAGGTGACCAAATGAGGGTTAGAAAATGTTATTTGAACTCCCTAAGGAAAGTTGCAACCCGTGAAGTCAATAGGTGATAGCTGGCATTGAAATGATCGACGTTCCTAAAGAAGAGCATACCCCTGAATAAGGGAAAGAGATAATAAATGTCCCTAAAGAAGGGATGACCTTTGAATAAGGGATGATATATGATGAGTTGGACCCTTGCATCACTGAGTCTAATTCATAAACTGCTCCAAAGGAAGAGTTGGAGAATGTTCTCGTAGATATCGAAGATCCCACCGAGTCATTCTAGGTAGAAAATGATCTACCACAAGGAGCAAAGGAGAAGCTCAAAAGCTTCTTCTGCATGAACTTTAATGTCTCGCTTAGAAGCATGAAGATATGGTTGACATTGACCCAAAAGTGTGCTACAAACCACCTCAAGATTGATCCCAAGTTCACCCCACATAGGTAAAAGCAGAGAGACCTCTACACAAAGAGGAATGAAGCCCTTAAGGGAGAGGTTGAAAAGATAATAACTAAAGGCTTCATTAGAGAAGCCCTATATCTGAGGAGGATCTTAAATCCAATACTCATAAGGAAGCATAGGACAAATGAAGGTCTGCAAAGATTTCTCCAACCTTAATAGACCAACTTGTGGATGTTACCGTGGGACATGAGTTGTTGAGCTTCATGAATTCCTATTTAGGTTACAACCATATCTCCATACATCTTACGAATGAGGATAATACCTCTTTCATCACTAATAGAGATTTCTATTACTACAAAGTGATACCATTTGGGTTAAAAGTGTTAGAGCCACCTATCAGAGGCTTGTGAATTAAATTTTTGTCGACCTCATTGGCAAAATAATGGAGGTATATATGGACAAAATGCTTGTCAAATGCCTAAAGACAAAGGATCATGTCAAACACCTAGATGATACTTTACATATATTTAGGAGGTAGATGATGATGATGTTAAACCCCCTTAAGTATGCCTTTGGCATCACCTCCAGAAAGTTCCTAGACTATATGGTCAACCAAAGAGGCATCGATACAAACCCTGAGAAAATCAAAGCTTTGATAGATGTAGGGTCACCTCAAAAATCAATAGCCGTCGAAATGACTTTCCTTTTTTAAAATCCTCAAATGAGAAATCAAGTTCCATTAGACAGAGAAGTTTGAATAGGCCTTCCAAGAATTGAAGAACTAACTCGACTAAGCTCCATTCCTCTCCAAATCCAAATATGATGAGCCTTTACTACTGTATTTGATCGTATCTAAAGAGCCCATCAGCTTAATCTTTATAAGAGATGAATATAATCACCAAATATCTATATGCTATGTGAAGAAAACATGGTGATAGTTGAAACGAAGATGGTTGACGTCCTTGAAGAAGGGGTCATATTTGATGAATTAGGAGGCCTCACTTCGCCTCTTCATAAATGTTTCATATGATTTATGGTGCCTCATCCCTGAAATATGGGACTCCGTCTTTGCGCAATGTTTCATTTACCTTAGGCGACCTACCAAACTTTTCTTCATATCCAGTTTAGGATGAACCTCCCTTAGCTGATCCATATTCCCTTGGGCATTCCATGATGCCCAATGTCGATGTCGAGCTCTCTTGGACTCTCTCCAACTTTCGCGCCACCTTTGACAAAAAGCCTGAATCCAATCGACTCCGTCTTATTGTCTACTGTGCCTCTAACCCTTAAACAAAGGTATTTTCATGTCTATATATGATATGTGCGTTAGGGTTTATTGATGTATTATTCTTTTTATTTTGTTGGAACATGCAGTCTCATATAGAAGCCTTAGAGTTGAAGGCTCAAGAAGCCAAGAACGTAAACCTCAGTACGTCTGAATTGTGTTACTGTTGAAATTTGTTGATAGTTGGAGGTTTTTAGTTAGTTTAGATAGTTAGCCATGTAAGTTGAAATCAGTTATACAATTGGAGGTTGTTAGTTTAGCTGGTTAGCTAGTTGTTTTACGTCTATAAATGTAGGACTTTCTGTATATGTTCAATCACTAATAAGAAACCATATTGACTTTTCTCTCAATATCTTCCTTAATTTCCTGCTTTCTAATTCCATATTAGAGAATTTTACTTGGTATCAGATTCCGCTTTACATTTCTACTGCTTTCATTTTTTATTCTTCTTAAATGCATGGCAAATCATTTTGATGATTCTTCAAGCCCCTAGTATCTTTGTCCCAGTGATAATCCTGATGTTATCTTCATCTATGAGATTTGTACCACTGAAAATTATATTGTTGACTGTGAAAATTGCCTTAATTGATGGCAGCTTACGTCAATCTGGTCTTGACAATGCTCTTATTCAGGTTGCTTGACTACGAGCAAACAATCTTCTGTTCTCATGGCTGATGAACTCCATCGCAAAAGAAATTTTTGGTAGCCTTCTCAATTTCACCAGTGCCTATGATATCTGGGATGAACTTCAGGTTCAGTTCTTTTGCAGTGATGGCCCACGTGTATTTAACTTGGAAAGTATTTTAAGTTCTATACCATTTGAACATGTGGATTACTATTTTAGTAATGACAGGTAGGGTTTCCGTCATTGGTGGATCTTTTTTTAGTTTAAGAGTTTCAATTACATTTTACTCGAGGTAGATATAACTAAATTATTAAGAGGTTTAGTTAAAGGATCCGATAGGTTCTTTATTAACTTAAACGTAATTTAGAGAAATTATTCCACTCTTGATTAATTTCCTTACGTAGTTATGTCTTAAACTCATATGTCTAAACTTCCCATTGTATATTTCATTTTTTGCCTTTACTAATGTAGCTTGAATATCAAACATGATAGATATCGAAAAATGTATTCTTTGTTCCTAAAGGTATCTTATAAAGTAGATTCTTAAGCCACTCAGCTTCTTTTCTCGATATCTGATAATACTTCAAATTCAGATTCCATGGTTGAATGTGTTATGTATGTTTGTCTCTTAAATTTTCAAGAAACGACACCTCTTGCAAGAGTAAACTTCCAGCCAGAAATATGTTTATTCTCACTAGTGCTAGATTTCCAACAACATCAGTAGATCTTTTTAATATAGCCGGTAACTTAGAATATCGAAAACCTAAGTTTTTGGTTTTCTCTAAATAACCAAGAACTCTCCCAATGGCCTTCTAATGTTTTTTGCTGGGGTTACTAGTAAATCTATTAAGTTTACTAATCACAAATGCTATATCCGATCTTGTACATTGAACTGCATACATAATAATCCCTATAGCACTTGCACACTCCAAATGAGCGATTGCTTTTCCATCATTCTTTATAAGCTTAGAACTTAGATCAAGAGGGATACTATACTCTTTTATATTAAAATATTTGAACTTATTTGTTGCATTCTCGATATAATGTGATTGACACAAATAGTAATCCCAACTATTTTTTGTGACTTTGATACCCAATATGATATGCACTTGTCCAAAATCCTTCATCTTGAATGCGGAAGATAAAAATCTCTTTGTTTCTTTAATTCCATCCATATGATTACTCAAAATCAACATGTTATCAACATACTAGCAAATAAATAAACATTTTTATCACATACTTTTGAATATAAACACTTATCTACACTATTGTGTATAAAACCAAATGAAATAATTGTTAAGTCAATTTTTTTATGCCATTTCTTAGGTGCTTGTTTTAAACCACATAGTGATTTTGCTAGCTTGCACACCTTGTGTTCATTTTCGGGTAGAACAAACCCTTCACCTTGCTCCATATAAACCTCATCGTTGAGATCCTCATTTAAGAATGTCATCTTGACATTCATTTGATGAATATGCAATTCATGTATGGATGCTAATGCGAATAATATCCTAACTGATATTATATTAGCTACCAGTGTATACGTATCAAAATCGTCAATTCATTCCCTTTGTCGATTACTTTTAGCTATCAATCTAACTTTAAAGGTATTAAGAGAACCATCTACATTATATTTCTCCTAAACACCCGTTTACAACCGATAGGTTTAGACCCGGATGGTAAATCGACAAGTTTTCACTTATTGTTTGACATAATTGAATCCATCTCATCTTTAATTGCATCTTTCTAGAAGATACTATTACGAAAAGTGATAGCTTCTCTATAAATTTTAGGATATGTTTCCACATGCAAAACAAAAGGTATTGATCTTATAACATTTTTTTCATTTCCCTCTATTAAGTAAAGTGAAATAAGTTGAGAATCAATTTCATCCAGTCTTTTCTATTCAAGTTCTTTTGCTTCATCGAGGCTCACTAGATTAATTAATATTTTTAGAAAATGTATTATCTTGTGTTTCCCTAGAGTTAGGAATCTCTTTATGAGTTTCCCTTAATTCATTTTTCGTGGATAGTGAATTCTTAAAGAACTCTATGTCATTTGATTCAATTATCACATTGGTCTCCAAATTTAATAATTTATATGATTTGCCATTACTAACATATCCATTAAAGACACATTTAATGCCTCTTGGACCCAACTTGATCCTTTTAGGGTTCGTATTTTCACAATATGCAAGATACTCCCACATTTTAAAGTATCCAATGTTTGATTTTTTCCATTCCACAATTCATAAGGAGAAACTTTTGTAAATTTTAGGGGAGTCCTATTTAATATTCCATATGCACTCAACAAGACTTTACCCACAAAATAAATGACAACTTAACATATATTAACATGGCATTTATCATTTGAACTAATGTTTTATTTTTCCTTTCAGCTAAACCATTTTGTTCGAGTGTCCTAAGTACATAACATTGATATACTATACCTTGTTGTTCACTAAATAAGTTAAAATAACTAGAAAAGTATTCACTTCCTCTATTACTTCTTAAAGTTTTTATTTTCTTATTTAAGTGATTTTCAACTTTATTTTTATAAGTCTTGAACATATCAAATGCTTCATGTTTATGTTTCATTAAATAAACATAAGTGTATCTAGAGCGATCATCTATCAAGGTAATAAAATACCTATTTTCTCCTCTAGTTAACATTCCATTTAGTTCACATATATCCAAATGAATAAGTTCTAAAATATGATAAGTACTATCCACACTTTGATAAGGCTTCTGAACCATTTTAGATTCTACACATATTTTTCATTTATAGGCATTATTCATATCATATGAAATCATGTCACAATTTAACATTCTTTTTATGGTACTAGCATCTATGTGATCTAATCTAGCGTGCCATAATGTAAAAATTTAAGCAAGCAAGCAAAATCAACTTTATTATTAATATTATCGATGATACACAATTTGACCATTTCTTCATAAGAATAGTCTTTTCCAACAAATTTTCCATTTCGGGATAATATAAGTTTTCTGATAAAGACATTTTATTCCCAATTTTCCCAAGAGGTTCCCACTAACTAAGTTCTTATTTAGATCGGGAACATGTAGTACATTTGTTAAGGTAACAATTTTTCCGAAAGTGAAGATAACATCAACATTTCATTTTCTAACCACTTTGGAGCGGCCTTTATTACCTATTTGAATCTCTTGCTCTCCATTTTATTCATGATAAGTCTTAAGAGGTGACTTATCATACGATACATGTATAGTTACAAATGTATCATACCACCAACTGAAAACTTTTCCCTTGGTAGCATTTATTTCGCTCATGGTAGCCACAATGGTATCTTCATCAATAGAGTTCACTTTACCGTCTTTCTTGTTTTGTTTTCCTTGTTGACAATCCATTGCAAAATGTACGGGTTTTCCACACATAAAAAAAATCTCCCTTGGGCTTCTTCTTAGACTTTTTGTAATCTTTGTTAAAAGATTTTCTCTTGTTTGATTTGTTGAAAGGTTCAATCTTTTCCACGACAATGGCCTTTGAAGTGCTTCATAAGAGTTTTCACTTTTATATCTTGCTCTCGATTCTTCCTCAATTTGAAGATTTTTTGAATTTTACTCCAAAGAGTAATCTTCGAAACCATGAAGAATCTTCTTTTGATATCATTTCCATGTCCTCAGGAGTTCTGCAATGATTTCTCCCACCGAAAGGATTCCAGAAGTTCTATTTTGACCGCCTTCAATTTGTCAATAAACACTTGTGTAAGAAAACTCAAGGTATTTTCTCTATTCATTCATAGTAAACTCGTGTTTATTTATACAAATAACTAATACTATATTAGGGTATAAATTAGGGCTAAATGTATTTACTTTACTATTTCTAGAAATAGTCTCTAACACTCCCCCTCAAACTGGAGCATAGATGTTTATCATACCCAGCTTGTTACAAAGATAATTCATCTGAACCCCATTTAGAGCCTTTGTGAAGATATCTCTCAATTGTTCTCCTATTTTCACATACCCCGTAGAAATTAAACCTTGCTGAATCTTCTCACGAACAAAATGACAATCAATCTCAATGTGTTTCGTTCGTTCATGAAAGACTGGATTCGTTGCAATATGAAGTGCGGCTTGGTTATCACACCATAATTTAGCCAGTATTGAAGTCTTGAGGCCCACTTCGGTGAGGAGCTGATGTATCCACATTATCTCACACACGGA
>CAIGRF010338639.1:1736-16526 GCA_903798235.1 Fraxinus ornus
AAAAAAAAAAAAAAAAAAAAAAAAAAAAAAACTAAATTTGCGACAAAAAAAATTGTCGCATAAATAGAGATTTCGTTGCAAAAATAATTTAGTGACAACAAGATGTTTGTTTCGGGCATTGTCACATTATATGTGTCACAAATGTATTTTGCCACAACTTTTAGTCATACATCGCATAAACAAATTAACAATATTATTTGTTCAAAACAGACAGTACGAAATAGCAACAGAATATTTGTCGTCATAATATCATCGAAATGTGTATATATCGCAAAAAAACTAAAAGGGAGACAAGTCAATTTGTAGCAATAATTATTCTAAAAAAAACTGTGAAAAAAAAGTTTGTTGCGAATACTATTTTAAAGGTATAACATTTGTTATCTATTTTATTTTACAATAACACATGCTTGTAGTAATATACATTTTATAACATGTTTGTCACATAATTTGCTTTACAATGTGTTTCATGCATTGCATATTACATTTTAAAATATTCAATGTTTAGAGTACAATTTATTAGGTAATAAGTTGTATTTGTAGTTAAATTTATTATACAACATAAGGAGCTTGTAGCATCATCATTTGTGCAACAATGTGTAGTTACTGCCTAATTTATTTTGGTGATCATTTATATATATCGCATATTTTATTTCACCACATATAAAATTGTTACACAAATTATTTTGTGGCAATGGATATTCATATACGCGACAAATTGTGTTTATAACTAAATTTATTTCGCAACACTAAGTGTGACGCATCATCATTTATGCAACGATATATAATTGTTGCCAAATTTACTTTGCCTATATGTCATAGATTTTATTTTGTACTATAAAAAATTATAGCTGATTTTTGTTGATAACAGGATTTACCAATGAAAAATCTCTATTGGGAAATCCACCACTAAAAGCATTACCATTAATTTACTTAAGAATTCATCAATGATTGCCAAATAATTATCAACAATTTTTTTGTTGCTAATTACTGACAAAATGACTCAACAAAAGTATTTGCAATATTTTTATCCGTCACAAATTACCCATCATTGTGAATTCTCGACTTGTTTTATCAACGAAATAAATCAAATGATAAATTCATCAAAATTTACACTCAAAACACAAATAATTATTTTTTAATGTACAAAATATAAATATAAATGTACATGAAATTGTAAAACAAATCCATTCAATTCCTTAGTTTAGAGTTAAAAAAAATATAAATTCAATTTAAATTACAAGAATAGTCGGTCTAACTATTGAATGCACTCTATCTTTTGCAAATGCAGTACCCGTCATCAAGAAATATATAACCTACACATAAATGAAAAATTGTCATAAATTTCATAGAATCTAAGTTCTATCAAGAAAATCGCATTAAAATAGTTATGTGTGTTATTGAGCAAATCCATCATCTGTAACAAAATCATTTGTAACTTGCAAAGCTCACCAACCAATGTAACTACCAGCTTGACGAATAGTTAATATGATGTATAAGCCTCTGTCAAATTACCAATATCTTAAGGGAACAAACTAACATTAGACTGCAAATCATAACATAAGAAAACTTTTGAACCCTATAGTGGACTCAAAACATCATGTAAAGATCACAAAGCATCAGAGACAGTTGATATTCATTCTACATAAGACTTAGACAGTTGATACTATAAATAAGAATTCCAGTGAGTGTAGACGTGGGATTCAATAAAATACATACAGACTGCATAAAGCAAGAATCTACTCAACTATATTCTGTGTCCATAGTCTCCTTATTTTTCAGTAAACAGAAGCAGTCCATACAAACCATTTTACGCTATGAATATGACGCGAGAACCTTCAATTTATCATCTCAGAACTTATTGAATCTATATTTTCACCAAAAGCCTAAACATATCAGTGTGAAATGGAAATTCAAAAATTGACTTGTACAACATGAAAAGATCATTAACTTTGAACGTCGACTATGTACACACATGCACACGTCATATTTAAATGAAATGAGAAAATTGACTTGTTTGCTTCCTATATAAAGGTAGGCATTTGGAGGAAAAATCAATCATGTTCCGTCCTCGTGCCGAGCACATTTGGATGCATAATTTTCTCAGATTAGACAAGATTATCCTTGAATCTAGTGTCATAATTTCATCAATATCTGTATCGAGTCAAATGAGTAGTACAAATTCATTGTCAAATGAGTATTACAATTTGGTTACCAACTCCACCCATGTTGTATATTTCACCATCTAGTCCCTAATGTTGGTTCACCAACGCAAATGAAAGTCTTTCATCACTTGACCATCTCATTATAACAAAATAATTTAGACCACATAATATTGTAAAAATAATAACAAATAAAAATCGTAGTGATAAGAAGTATTATCTTGGAAAGAATTTCATTGACTTACTAATATTATAGAAGTTTGGGTTGTTATGTGATTGGAAGTTTAATCATCAAATATTTCTTTTTTAGATTTTTTATTGATAATAATTTTTTTGGCAGACATTTTATAGTCTTTATTATATAAATTTTTCTTTTATCTAAAAAAATAATTAAGTAAAAAATACAATTATATTACCTATTAGAATATCACATTTAGCTAGACAAAAAAACAATGTAGTATAAATATAATGGTATAAACAATATCCTTGGAAATTAATTTGAGTATTTTTCATTTGCTTGGCTCATGTTTTTGGAGAGAAAAATTCGTTTCCCTCCTTTTTTTCTTTTACTTATTTTATAAGTTTTCCATTTTAATTTTGGCTCAAGTATCTGGAGAGAAATTCCAATTCCTTCTTTTTTTCTCATTTTTTCCATATTCTTTGCCTGTTGCAAAAAGAAGTTTTTTTTTTTTTTTGGGTGATTTTTCCTTCATTTAGAGAATTTTTAGCAACAAATATTCATTGTCGCAACAAGTAAACTTTATTGCTTCACAAACAGTTTGTTGCAAAAAATAAAAGTTTGTCGTCAAAAGTTTCCCACCAAAAAATATGTTGGCACCTTGCTTCCATCCTTTTTTGATGATTGTCGTGCCTTTGACATATTACAACTACTTTTTACGTCGCCCTATATTTTTTTGGTACTATTTTTTATTACAATCTTTGCAGAAAATCTAAATACAACAGCACGAAGAGTTGCAAAAACCTCAACAACATACACTTGAAGCCTTTTGCAACGTGCATTATTGACGCTGGGCAAAATAGTGATATTCTGCAGGCAGATTTCAATGGACAATTAACAGGGAAGAACAAGAGAAAAACAAGAAACAAGAACAATTCTTTTATTAATCAAGCAATGATCCGAAAATAATCCACAAGCCGGGTTAAATAGCTAGAAAATAGTAATTATCGAAAAAAAAATTCAAAAATAGCAAAATTTCAATATTTATATCAAAAGGAAATACGAAATAACACAAATAATATCCCGAAAATTTGGCTCAAATCAGGTTCGTAATCTATTCTAAAAAGGCAATCGAAATATTACCAAAAAAAAAGAAAAAAAAAACTAAAATTGAGGATTCGGAAGGGAAAACAGCTGAATTTGCCCTTGAAATCGATACACAACGAGCAAAACTAGGTGACCACAACATGAGCATCGAAAATAGTTTTCTGAATTGGGATCATGAGCGTGATTCTGATAACCATAGCCAAAGTTATGACCAAAATACTAAACGTGTCCAAAAAAGGTCATAATTAGGAAATGTCGTTGATTACTTGTCATTCTTACGCTGATCCGCCAATTCATGGTACTTCAACGCCATCAACGAGCTATCTGAAAACTCGATTTCCTCTGACTCGAATCCTCCTGCATCAATTACACATTACTATATCTTTTTACTCTATGATAAAAATAGGATTTACGACAAAGTTCTTTGTCCATTGCAAAAAATCATTTTTATTTGTAGTGAATTTTTTTCCTTCCAATAATAGAATTTTTAGCAACAAATATTCATTGTTGCAAAAGTAAACCCTATTGCATCACAAACACTTTGTTACTAGATATAAAAGTTTGTCGACACAAGTTTCCCACACAAAAAAATAAAAAATAAAAAAAAAATAATAATAATTGGTGCCTTGCTTCTATCATATTTTTTATGACAATTATTTATTGCACTCTTTGATATATAACGATAACCTTTCATGTCGTCTTATATTTTTTTGGTACTTGTATATCCCACTATAATATTTGCGAGTTGCGCAATTTTTTGTATGCCGTATAATATTTTGTTGCTAAATCACAATTTTGTTGTAGTGAATGATGATATGCATATTATAATTTAAATATGTATATAGGCGAAAGCATGAATGTGAGTAAAAATATGAATATATGCATAAATATCTAATTGAGAATTCAGTAATATAATATTTATTGTGGAACAAATCAAGAATTATCAAATATTATTGAAGACGTTGTTGTCCAATAAGTATTCTCTAATTTATGACACTATATTATATAACAGGGGCGGAGCCAGGAATCTAATCCAGTATGGGCACAATTTATTATGACTTAAAGAGATGGCCAAGGATAGCCTAGAGTGATCAGCTCTTGTCCACATTAGTTTTTCTTTGAAAGAATTTCATCATTTTATATCTGAATATAAACATTAGATATTCAATTAGACTGAATGCAACTCACAGGGGCAATTCTATAACAATTCACGTAAAATCAACAAGCAATTCACATAACAATTCACAGGACAATTCACATATGAATTCACAGCGCAATTCTATAACAATTCAGATAAAATCAACAAGCAATTCACTTGACAATTCACATATCAATTCACAGCGCAATTCATAGGGCAATGCTCCGTTCAGAATTTATGTAATTCACCCTTCATAAAATTACGAATTACAGTGACAGAGAAGGCAATAACTCACAGTTGGAGGCAGTCAGACATGCAAGAACAATGTCTGGTAGGTAGCCAATTGTCAAATCAATTGTATGCTTTGAGGCTCGAGCAATTGAAGATCAAAGGTCTAATTTCAGAAGTTCAAAAGTAAAAATTCAAACATTAGAACAAAATCAACGTAAAAATAAAAAAAAAAAAAAAAAAGGGAAGAAAGGGCTTATTAGCTGCGGAACAGGGACGGATTGTCAAAAGAAAATTGAATGCACCTAATGGCTAATTCTGTTGGCTACTGCAATTAGCTGACTGGGTTCGCCGATTCGGGGTCAAGAATCTCTGACGGAGGCGAAGCAACCGGGGCGACTGCTTTAGACTAGGGCTCGAATCGAATTGAAACAGATAGTTACAAACTTATAGTAGAAGGATGAAGAAGAAGAATCGCCGACACGGAGGCGAAGCAGTTGGTAAACTCGAAGTCGAACACTACAGGAACAGCTGCGGTCCCTGCGGAACCTCACGAATCACGAAGAGAGAGACAGAGTCGCTGGAGGCTGGAGGAGACGCGGAGACGGTGTGGAGCTTGGAATAGAATTGAAATGGAGGTTGGATGGAACTGCTGCAGATGTTTTTAATTGTTTTTTGGATTGGGCTTCACTCTTGGGCTCAAAGTTAGCATATTACTTTTGAAAAAAAAAAAAAAAAAAACCAAAAGTTCTAGGCCAGGGGGTTTAGCCCAGAAGTTCAGTGTGGGCCCGTGCCCACACTGGATCTGGGCTGGCTCCGCCCCTGTTATATAATAAGTTATAAATTATGATTATTGGTGAATGTTAATCAACTTATTTAGATGATGTAACATCTACTTATGGACACATTCGGCAATCTTAAATAGAATTATAGAATAAATTAATTAAAATCTTATTTATTGTATTGTTTATCATGTTGAGTATTGTGCACTAAGAAACTCTTACGTGGGCCTCTTAAGTAAAGAGTGCAAAATTATAAAATTAAGTTAGGCATAATTTACACCAAATTGATTAGTATGTCATAAGAAAATATAAAACACTTGGGACATTTCTAATCCAACTTCAAACGAGGAGTTTGCAGTGTAATGCAGAACAACACAAGATTTGAGGTTTATTAATCTTCTTCCTTTGAGCTATTTGGGTTTTCAAAATAGAAAAACTGCGTAGAGAATTTTTCGCGTTTCAGATTGAAATATTTCAAGGAAATATAATTATTATTATTATTATTATTGAAGTTCTTTAAAGGTTTTTGTTTGGATTGAACTACTTAAAGGTATCTTTGAAATTCTTTTATGAGTTTCTGGTATTTTTTACCATGAAAAATTAGTGTTTTATAAGCATAGAGTGGTTGTGTACGAATGTTGAATGTCCTCACTTCAATTGAAAAAGTGTCGTCAATGTTTTTATGGAATGTTTGGAAAGGAGGAACCCACAGTATAAATCAGACAAACCATTTTAAATAACACTGAAAATTCCTCATGCAACTAGAGAGAACGTGGACTTAAATATTCAGAGCTAAGTTCGCTACCTATGGGCTATGGAATATTATCTTTAGCTCTCAATATGTTGAATAAGAGATAAAGCTAGATTAGTGTAACATATGTGCATATCAGTACAGCATTAGTTATACTCTAGTTTTATCTTCATCTCTTTAGTCGAATTGTCATATTTCATTTCCCAACAGAATCATTAAACCACTAGGAAAACTTGGGAATTTGAAAGTTTATGTATCTGGGTGTGCCAATACTTGCAACACTATGTTTAAAGGAAACACTTCTATTGAAACTGCTCACCCTCAATAGCCACTAGCCAGGACCATATCTTTGGATTGTTTGCAGAAGTCTTCTATCTTGTGGACTCTTACTCTAGTTTTCATTTCGCAAATTCAAAGTGTTGGATTTTGTGACCCAAATTAGGTTGGAATTTTTGGAAATATATTTTTCATTTTTTACACGTATTTGGAAAAATATTATTTCCTTTATTTCACGTGTTTTATTGGAAAAATATTATTTCCTTTATTTCATATTATTTGTTTTTTATCTTGTTTCTATCTTGGGTTTGGACATCTTCCATATAAATAGTAGACTTTTTATTCAGTTTTTTAAGAGAAGCCAATATTGCTAAGTTCTTGTAATTTCTCTCCATATTGTTATTGAATAAACATCGATTCCTCTGCAATTTCTCTTCTTTCTTTACTTTAATCTTGTTTTCAATTGTTGTGATCATCAATTCCTGCATTTGAGACGATTTTCCCAACACAAAGTGACGTATTCTTGAAAAGTTTACACATTTTCCTGTAGAAAAAATTATATATAATAAATTAATCTTTTTTGTGTTTTGCTCTTTTTCTCAAGTCAAATGATATAAAGCCCTTTTCGCAGTTTCATTTGTTTTTCATAGGTAAAGAATTTCAGTTGGCAATAGTTCGACATAAAAGTTACAAAAACTGTTTTTGTCTTTCATAAAAAATATCTCAATCTTATAAACCAAAAAGAAAAGAATTTAGGTCCATGTTGCTCATGTGTAAGTGGTCTTATTCCAACACTTCGGAACGATTCTCAGTCATTTGTTATTGCGTGGATTTCAACATAATTCTCAGACATGGATATTCCATGGAGAAAGTACCATGTGGTATATATATTGCAAAAAGTGGCCGTCGATGATCATACCATGATAGAGGAATTCGACTGTATTTGATTGAGGAAGGTTCAAAGCTACACCTCATGATACTATAGCTTGTCGTTTGTACTATTTTTTAGAGTCTACATTTCATATGCATGTTGGTAATCTCCATTCGCGTGGGAGATTATTGTTGTTTGTAAATACACAAAGTGATTTCTTTATTGCGGTAATTAAATTTACTGAACCCTGCCCGATTTCAAATGGAAAGTTGAATTAAACTTATAGCGAAAACATGAAATGCAAAGGATTAAGGTAAGAGTTGAACTCTTTGTCCTTAAAACGAATTTGTCCCGCACAGGTGCCTACGGTAAATGGAATTCATATCCCAAGATACAACAATTAATTTCAAGTGATTGCAGCACTTCATATCACTTGAAACGGTGAACCAGAAAGTGTTTTGAACTCCGTTTTTATGAAAATGAAAGGCTGGTTTTGATATAGAATTTCAATAGGATTTTGATGTTATATGATATGCAGTGAGTGTAAAGGACTGAAGTGAATGAAACTAGCGGTGTCAATCCGGGTGGTCCGGGCAGGGTCGGTCCGCCAACAAATGAGCCCGATAACGGCCCGAGTGAAAAAAACCCGCCCGCTACAAGTTACGGGCTGGTCCACAATTTTGGACTACAACACAGGCCCGCCCTCTGATCCATCCGGGTCGAGCCCATGCGGGTCACGATTTGTTTCGGTTTAACAAATGAGCCCGATAACGGTCCGCGTGAAAAAAAACCCGCCCGCTACAGGTTACGGGCTGGTACATAATTTTGGACTACAACACAGGCCCGCCCTCTGACCCATTCGGGTCGAGTCCATGCGGGTCACGATTTGTTTCGGTTTGGCCCGTATAATTGTATAAATAAAATTATAAAAATATAGAATATTTCATTTTTATAGCATTTTTTTTAAAAATGCAAACTAAGAATTGAACAAAATGATAAATTCATATTTATACCAAGAAATGTTTATATAGAATTCAAATTTAATGTTACATGAATTATTTATAACTTTGAAAATTTAAATTTAACTTAAACAAATAACAACTAAATGCATTTCTAATTACTATTATCAAATATTTATAATATAAGTACATCCTAACTAAGTTGGTACCTACTTTTACTATAATTTATAGTTTAAATACATCTCAATTAGGTTGGCACCTACTTAACTATAATATTTAATTTTTTTTTTCACAGGTCATGGTTAACCGTGGCCCGTAAAGGTGTAACCCACGAAACCCGCGGGTCACACCTCCTTGACCCGTGAACCGCCCGCTCAGGTCATGGGTCGGCTCGCGGTCCCGGGTCGATCCGAACCGATTTTCACTGATCTGGTCGGCCCATCCGTCTTGACACCTCTAAATGAAACCATGGAAAGGTCCAATACATAAATGTTGAAGAGTTGCATACAAAGAGATACTACTCAAAAATAATTTGTTCTCGAAAAATTGCACAGGTACATTGGCGCTCGCGGGCCACCGACTTGGCCGCTCGAGCGTTGAAAATAGGGACATTGCTGCTCCTTGGCGCGAAATTGCCGCTCGAGCAGCGGTTTCATCTTTTGACTTTTTCATTTTATTCAAAAAATCATGATTTTCAACCTAACTTCATCCATTAATTTCTCATTCATTCGGAAATAGTTTTCAATATACCAAACTCATCTACTTGATGAGTAGAACATGATCGACCCATTTCACGCTCAATTTGAGTAGCGGAACCCGTCCAAATATTTGGTCAAAGATTGATAAAAATTAATTTTTCCATAACTATTTTCCAACCGATCGTACCATGACAGAAGAATTCGAAAAACTCATTGGTATGTAGAATAAAATAGAAGAGACATCAATGCACCAATGTTTTTGTATAAATTTCTTGGTCAAACATATGTAAGTTAAAATGCTAAGCCCCTGTTCAGTTTGGATAAAAATAAGATTTTCTGTAAATTTTGATAAAAGTTGATGAAATGTATGGTTTGGAAATTTAATAAAATAGATCCCATTAAATGTGTAATAGAGAATGATTTTAAGAAAAATGAATTTTAAGAAATAGATGTCAAACATGGGCTAAATAAGTGGAACAGCAAATTGTTTGATATGTTGAATAAACTTTTGAACAATCATTTCCAAATTAAACAGTAAACCAACATCGAATTTGAAGCAAAGACAGCATTGCATACTTTCAAGTTTCAATTTAACGTATGTCAAGTATGAGGAGAAAGCCGGTGAGAAAATAGTAATGGTAAAGGAATTAAGAATAATACTCATAAGACCATGCATTATTTTCTAGTTACACCTAATATAAAAAATTATACATGTCGATGTTGGATGTGGAAATTTAATCTTCACAATAGGAAATCGATTTTCCTATGAAGATTAAACCCAAATGCATGGTGGATCTTAGATCACCTTGATATCATATGATGTTTTATTTAAATCCCCATACATAAAGGTGAGATGATAACCTTGAATGAACTTTTAATGATCTAGCCAAATGCTTCATCTATTAGATCTTCTCCCTTGTGCTCCTTAGGTACCCCTTTCCTTTTTGGGAAAATGAAAAATGGCTAAATCCTAATTCTTGTGAAATGTGCCCTAAAAGGGCATATTTATAAATCATAATAAGAGTTTCATATTTGCACAAATTTTCTTGGACTTTATTGTAATAGACCAATTAAGTCACACTTTTATTGGAGCCAAAAGAGGGACCTAATCGGACCCACAAGACTCAAGCTCCAATAGATGTTCAACTGTTGACCAATTGAGATATATCTATTAATCCCGGCTTACTGTACCAAAAAATCGAGATTGCACTCTTGAGTCGAGTGAAAGTTATAGAAGCCAATTATGATTCGGTAACAATATCCTCCGATCATCATTCCACGAGTCAACTCCCATTTGACCATCAATATGTTAAAGTCATCAAAATGACCATTTTGACCTTCAACTGTATTGCCCTCTAAGTCCCATTTTATAAGGCGAATTCATTGTGACCACATCACAATGTCAAGTCCAACGATCTCATCGTCGGACTACTGAGCTCAAATTCAATCCCCTTTAAAAAATATCTTAGAGTGACGATCATCTCATCATGATGATTAACGGATTCCACTATTGCATGCACATGATCTCTAACTACTACGCCCAAATTCTCAAAGCACCGAGATCGATCTTCTAATTAAGACTTTACTCATCTCAAAGAATTTGAACTAGCAATTAAAGATACATTTCTTGCTCAGGATTTAGGTGACTTGTTCGATAATCGAGTGGTGTCTCATTTCGAGCGGTCACAAATGAGTCATCCACACGGTCTCATTCAATGTACTTCAAAAACACATTATTGTTCTTATTCACAGATCTAGACAAATTTTAACAANAGTTTACAATTTGTTATATTTCATATGATCATGAAACCTTAGATTATTATCGCAAATTCTAACACGTGAATAATTGAACATTAATTCATAATGTCGTTACAATATACCTACTATAAAAATGGGCATTAGACTAACAATCTCCCACTTGCCCTTTTTAAAGTATAGGTGACATAT
Source organism: Fraxinus ornus (assembly GCA_903798235.1). Lineage (NCBI taxonomy): Eukaryota > Viridiplantae > Streptophyta > Magnoliopsida > Lamiales > Oleaceae > Fraxinus > Fraxinus ornus. The sequence continues at coordinate 12,831 of CAIGRF010338639.1, forward strand.
CAGTCAAGGCATACCTACAAAGGATATGAGATGATACAAAAAATAAATAAATAAATCCCTACTTATTGAAGAAAGGGTTTTAAGACATTCCCTGGATGAAAAGGTTTGGAAGCATTTTGAGAAATTATATTGCTGATTTGAAAGTGATCCAAGAAAGGCTAGATTGAGTTTGGCATATGACAGGTATATCCTTGTAGAAATTGAGGTCATTATCCTCGTAGAAATTGAGCAATCCCTACGTTATATATGTAGCCTATAATCTTAGTCGAGTAAAACTTATCTCTATGTAAATGCGTAAAAGAATCATTCTTCGTGATGGTTTTGTTAAATTCTGGACCAAAGTCTCCTAGGGAGGGCATAGATTTCACTTTAAGGTCACTTCCACATGAACTAAAGAGTTTTGGAAATAGGAAATTCGAGCTGAACAATATTATGATTAAAAAAAATATCCATGTCCTTTGGAAGCCATTAATCTCAGGACTAACAAAATAATCAAGAATTGACTCTTTCCAACATTCCATTGAGGTAAGTTAACACGAGACTAGTATAATCCAACACATATGGTAGAAAGTGCTCATATTTTCTGAGGGATTAAAATCATCAGGCGCTAAATCCAATCGAGCATAGCTTAGGTTACTTGCGAATGATAGCATTTGTCAAAATGTTTCCAAATCTTTGAATTCAAGTGATGGCTTACAACCTTCATTATTAGGTCAACTTTCATCATGTCATCTCATATCACCTTGTATGCCTTGATGTGTGTGAACTGTTAAACAATTCAAAGAAAAGTAAGGAAAAAAAGAGAAGCTAGGGTTTTTCTGCATAATGAAAAGTGAATACAAAACTTAAATATAAAGAGACTATATATAGTCTAAAATAAAGGAAACTAAAAAGACTATTCTACTCTTAATAAACAATAAAATAAAATAATAATATATTTCTTAACACGAACATCTCAATTGAGGTGTTACGCAAATAACAAAACTTATGAGCAACATTTTTCTTGATACTTTCTTGACATTTGTCTAATTTAGCATTCTCATTTGAAAATATAGCACAAACTAGCTCCCTAAATCCAAGCACGCAGTGTTTTTTTGCTTGATAATATGATGTGGGTATCGCGATCTGCCCTTCTAGCATCATAATTCCCTTCTTCCATAGTGTAAACAGTCATCTGCTGATAATTGCAATGCGGGTCTATTAAATTTAAGCATGTCAAAACATGAATGCATATTTGGATAGGCTTGAAGTACAATATAATGGACGATGCGGGTTTTAGAAGTACGTTTGATATTGACTAAACACGATTCAGAAAAATAAGCATGTGAAATATTTATCTGTCACTCAATCAAGTTTTGCTTTGGTAGGCAATAGTGAACTGAAGCATGCCTGTAACTTGCCTCTCCTTGTCTATCGATTCAGTATTGCACATAAAAAAGAAAAAGTAGTTTAAATTTTATTTTCATCTGTACCATATTCTCCAGTTATGCATACAAAACATGCCCTTGAAAACTTTTTGGTTCTTTTTCTCTCTGAAAATTCAAAAGTTGAAGGAAGTAGATTTCAATGTTCTTTGTAACCAAGATTTTGGCATCTCTTATAGCCCCCACACTTGGAAAAGAATTGCATAGATAGGCTGGGCGGTGACTCCATTAATTTTGCAAAGGTATTCAAATATTTTTTTATAATGGATTCTTTTAAATGGAAGCGAATAAAGGTATAGCTTTAAGAGTATCGAGCAAAAAAGTGATGTGCAATTGGATCAAATTATACCTTATTAATTAAGTTGTTTAGGTCATTGTCTACCTTTCATATGTATTACACTCTTGTAACATGTTTAGTAGGGAGGAACAGCACAAGACAAAATACTAAAAAGAATAAATGTTATTTATATATTGTTTAATACTACTGTTGGAATTTGAGTGTGAATCAAATTCTTTATTAAAGATAATCGTGAATTCTAATTAATGTGCATATTAATTGAATCCTATTTGGAATACAATTGTGAAATCCTATTCATGTTTTCTTGGCAAATTTTAATTGAAATTCTACTTGAAAGTCCATTGAGAGTAGGAATTTGTGTTGGACATAAAAATGATTTTAGATTGAAGAAAAAATCATTGGAAGGAGTTTGTGTCAGAGACGAGGAGCCTAGGTGCCACAGCATTAACAGCAAGGTCGGCGCGCGCCTGCGTTGTGGCGCTACCTATTCTATTTACTTGCGATGTTTGGTCTCATTTTCCATTTTGAATTTCGCTTCGGCATTCTGTTTCAATTAGAACTCTATAAGGGTTTGGATGTCCCTTATATATAGTTGGCTCTTCATTGTATTTTAGTACAAGTTAGAAGTTGTTAGACAAATTGTAAAAACATAATCTTTGTATCGTTTCTCCATATTATAATAAAATCTCAATTCTCTACAAAATTATATTGTTCTTATATTCTTGTGATTTTTACTTCATATCATGTCTATAATCTCGTATCGTCTTCAACAATTTAGTATTGGATTAATCCGGTATCATCTCCACTTTTCATAACAACTACGTTCTAAATATGTCATTCGTTTCTGCAAAAAGATGAAACAATTAATCATTGATTATCTTTTTGTTAATCTTATTGGTGCATCCCCTAATGCGCATCTCTCATTATCATAAAGAAAAGCTACTTTACCATATATCCTAAACCCACAAGTGTGAATGGGAAATGAAGAGTAAAAAGTCTACCTGCTTTGAGTACAAGAAGCCACCAAAAACCTTTATGTCTTTGCTTGAAGTTTGAACTTGATGTTATGATAGTTCTTGGATATATTCATACATGCATAAAGTGAGGTGGGGTGTGGCTTGCACTAGTCAAAAAGGATATAGGCCCAATTGTCTCATAATATTCCATCAATTACAAGTTTTATTGAATCATGAACCCATCAATTGCAAAGGAAAAAGGGACTCATGGAATTACTATAGGTTGAATTTTTCTATTTAAGCAATAATAATGATACGTATTATTGTGATGATGGAACATCGGTGATGTGACAGTCTATGAAATTAGACAGTTTAGTTTTTATGAGAGAAAAGAGGGAGATGAGAGAGAAATGTGATGGATAATGGATTGTCACATCATCAATATTTAATCATTATGATGATAAATAGTATTACTCTTTAAGCAATGACAAAAGAAAACAGAAGTCTTGTGGAAGGAAAAAAAAGGGTATTACGAATCATGTCTATCTATAATGGGGCAGGATTGGGTGGCATGAAAAAGGTGTAAGATGTAGTGCGATAAACGTTTTTGTCAAGGTATAGGGTCCCATAGTAAATAGCTTTTGAGGTTAAATTTCTAGGGGTGTTGTGGGGTGGGGATGTTTAAAGGTGATGATGAGCTTGAGTCAAATTAAATTGAAGGAATTATTATAATGTGTATCATTCTCGAGGTGTGGTCTTATTTCGGGCGTATGAAATCAAAAGTTACTCACTAGGGTCCGTTTGAATGCAAAGATGAAAAATGAGTGGAAAGAAAATATTTTGTAGGGAATAAAATTGCCCTGAAATTGTTTTATTGAAAATTGTAATTAATTGTGTTTGATTGGTATAATTTTTCACCTGAAAAATGATGAAAGTTTGGTTATGTTTGGCTTCGTTCTTTATGGAAATTGTTGAGTCTAGCATTTGTAGGGATGGCAAAATACCCCGCCCCGCCCCG
>CAIGRF010338639.1:30662-45516 GCA_903798235.1 Fraxinus ornus
ATTAATTATATATAATATATATATATTTAATTGTGATTAACACCTGAATTTTGAAATAATTTAACAAGTTTGTTATTTTTGAAATGTAAACTTAATATGTAGAACTTATGTATTGTTCCCTAATTAAAACTCATTAAATCCCCCCAGTGCTATTTGTATCAATTTCATTTTCGAATTAAGCGTAATGATTTGGAACCAAACTCGGCCCAACTCATCTTTGTCATCTGCTCGGAGTTGATCATTTGGGCCAAATTCAAACTTGGGACAACCCGACCCGACTCTTTCCAACTTCCAAGTTCCAACTCCACAGTTCACTGGTGTGCGCGGGTTTTTTTTGGAGAAGATAATGTTGACAAAAGTCAGAGAAGTTTCTTATTCTCTTTGTTCAATCAGTTCTCTAAATCTGCACTCCAATTCAAAACAACACTGTTTTAATAATAAACCCACCAATTACTTTCAGAAGAACAGTAAACTCTATCTGCAGAGCCACTCTTACTGTCCATAGAAAGCCTGACCCTTCATGGAGTTTTTTCTCTTGGAATTCGAAATATTTGTTTTTGCAATTTAATTGTCGGAATTTCCCTGGTTCAAGTTTTGATTTTTCTTGTTCATGGAAGGATTCTTTTCGTTTCCCTCCATTTTTCTTGAAGTTAATTCTCTCAGTTTCCCTATATTATTTTTGTTAAAAATTGCTTTAGGACTGTTATTAGTCCACGTCATTTTTTTAATTATTGTTTTAGATATTCTGTTTTCAATCAATAAGTTAGCCCTAGTCTTAAGGAGTTGCTATTCTGTTTTTTTACGTGATGTAGATAATGGTTTGAATGCCTCAAATTTCGGCATTTCACTTGCTTTTTTCAATTTTCTTTTAGCTATTTAAATGTAAGATTGCTGATTGAATAAATTGAATTCCCTTTGCTACTGCACTCACTGGATCTTCTTCTTCTCTGCAATTTTATTTTTCCTCTGTTTCTTTATCTTTAAAATTTACTATTTTGAAGGTGAAAGGATAGATGAGTCCATTAAAGTATACACGGTAGGCACTTCCCAAGCTATATGTCTTAGGGGTTAGTAGTAGGTCTATTACTGGTAATCTTGTTGCTTGTGTATAGAGTTACCGATAGAAGCATTGTTGAGGCTCATAGCGAATCTAGCAATCATGTGTATGGAGAGAACTATTGTCTATTCCCTGCAAACTTAGAGCATAATTTGTTAATGTATGTTCTAGGAACATTTTTTAGCAAACAAAACTCCAAGGTAGAAACCGAGATAAAAGTCTTATCCGCCTATTTAGAGAGTCACCGATAGAAGCATTGTTGAGGCTCACGGCGGATCTAGCAATGATGTGTATGGAAAACTACTCTCTATTCCCCACAAACTTAGAGCAGAATTTGTTAATGTGGGTTCTAGGAACATTTTTTAGCAAACAAAACTCCAAGGTAGAAATCGAGATAGATAGTCTCGCCTCCTCAGCCTGTTTATAGAGTCACCGATAGAAGCATTGTTGATGCTCATAGCGTATCTAGCAATGATGTGTATGGAGAACTACTGACTATTTCCTTCGAACTTAGAGTAGAATTTGTTAATGTAGGTTCTAGGAACATCTTTTTGGCAAACAAAACTCCAAGGTAGAAATCGAGATAGATAGTATTGTCCGCCTTAGCCTGTTTATAGAGTCACCGATAGAAACATTGTTGAGGCTCACAGCGCATCTAGCAATGATGTATATAGAGAACTACTGTCTATTCCCTGCGAACTTAGAACAGAATTTGTTAATGTAGGTTCTAGGAACATTTTTTGGCAAACAAAACTCCAAGGTAAAAACCGAGATAGATAGTCTCGTCAACCTTAGCCTATTTATAGAGTCACCGATAGAAGCATTGTTGAGGGTCACGGTTGGTCTAGCAATGATGTGTGTGGAGAACTATTGTCTATTCTTTGCGAACTTAGAGCAGAATTTGTTAACGTAGGTTCTAGGAACATTTTTTGGCAAACAAAACTCCAAGGTAGAAACCGAGATAGATAGTCTTGCCCCCCTTACCTCGTTAATACCATTATGATTAAGCTATGAAACAACGTACCGTTCTATACACTCCGGTTCTGGTCCAACAAATCCTTTAGCAACCTTATGCCCATGCCTATTAATTGCATCTTTCTTCTTCATCTCGAACCTCTGCTGTCCATACTCCATATTAGTAACTCACATGATGAGATAAGATGAAAAAGTACTTTAGTAATGAAAATAAAAAGGTTATTATTGATGCACACGGTTTTAAGTTATTATATTTTCCATTTTACTCATTTGGCAACTTTCTCTTTTATTAGGAATCTTAAGTGTACATAGGATTTAGATTTTCAAATATACTAAATGTACAGTCTTTTTATACATTCGCTTTGACAGCCCCCTCACATAGGGGGTGAGACCCACAATTTTAAAAATCGCAGCCCCACCCTCATGCGTGGGGGCTGTACATTCAGCATTTTTGAATAATATAGACAATTAGTTTAATATTTAAAGATATTAAGATTATTTCCCTAGCCCCTACAATTTCCTCTCTCATACTTTTATTTCTTCTTCTTTTCTCTTTTCTTCTTTCCTGTTTTGATTTTATTGTAGATTCAAAAAATTTTGAGTATTTCAATTCTATTTCGTAAAAATTCCTTGTCAGGTGAATGGACTCCATTAGCTACACGTTTGTTTTCTTATGAGCTAAACAATTTGGAGATTACTAGTGGCATAATGTCTTGAATCACATTAGGTCGTGAAATTGGATTTTGAAAATTCTAACTTTTATGTTCTTTTATGAATTCCAAAGTAGAGGCCCCAGTTTCTTGGTTCAATGAGTTGAATAATGATCAATTTTTCTCTTACATATAATGAAGTTGCCAACGACGACCTCAAATTTACCCCGTGCTCAATTAAAATAGATTTTGGGGGAAAATATGTTTTCGAATAGTGATATTTTGGAGAATGAATGGTTAAAAAATAAGGAAAAGTTTTTGTGTTTACGTGTAATATTATTTTATTGGAGAATGTGTAGTTGAAAATAAGAAAGAGAAAAATATATTTTTTTCAAAATGGAGCCCAAACAAGAGTTGCTTCTAACCTATTTCGTGAGGAAGAGACTGGATGCTCCTGTAAAGAGTTCCGTACCACATTGGACCAGGAGAAAGAAATGTTATCTCAAGGAATTGTGTTAACTCATGACCATGTTATCGAGTCTGGAGACATTGAGAAAATTGTAAACCTCTTGAATCTATCTCCTTCTCATGTCACCCCAAATGCTTGGTTTCAATCCTGTTTGATTTATTATAAGATTTCCTATACTCAGTTAAATGCATGCAATGCAATATATTTTACTTGGAACCTTAAGTTCCTGATTTGGTTCTTTGCTTCTACTTCAAGATAAATGTAATTGAATTTTTGTATGTTTGGCATACAGTATTTGACTTATTATTTTATAGTAATATCTAATCTACTTCATCAAACGTGCCATTTGCCTTTGCTACTGAAAATTATAGGTTCTGAGCCACATATAGAGGTGTCAATTCGGGTGATCCGGGCCGGGTCGGCCTACCAACATATGAGTCCAGTAACGACCCGCGTAAAAGAAAGACTGCACGCTATAGGTTCCGGGTTGGCCCACAATTTTGGACTACAACCCAGGCCCGCCCGCTGACCCATCCGGGTCGAGCCCATGCGGGTCACGGGTCGCGGTTTGTTCCGATTTGACCCGTATGATTGTATAAATAAAATTATAAAAATATGGAATTTTTCATATTTATAGCAAAAAAATATTTTTTTTATTAAATGTAAACTAAAAATTGAACAAAATGATAAATTCATATTTATACCAAGAAATGTTTACATAGAATTCAAATTTAATGTTACATGGATTATTTATAACTTTACAAAGTTAAATTTAACTTAAACAAATAACAACTAAATGTATTTCTAATTACTATTATCAAATATTTATAGTATAAGCTCATCCCAACTAGGTTGGTACCTACTTAACTATAATATTTTTATTTTTATTTTCACAGGTCGCGGTTAACCGCGGCCCGTGAAGGTGTAACCCGCGAAGCCCGCGGGTCACACCTTCTTGACCCGTGAACTGCTCGCTAGGGTCACGGGTCCGCCGCGGTCCCGGGTCGATCCGGGCCGATTTTCACGGGTCTGGCCGGTCCGTCCGTTTGACACCTCTAGTCACCTATCAGTCCTTGGTTCTATGTTTTTGGCAATTCTGGCTGCTGGTCCTGCTGTGATTGAACAAGCTACCCACCTCACTGCATTTCACGGATTTGCAGGCACATCGATTCTTATTCTTGTTCGTTGTGCAACAGAACAGCAAGAAAAGTTCAAGCAGAGATAATATCTCAGAAGTACAAGAATGTTGAGTTATGAAATCGACAAAAATTGACAATAAAGTGCAATAAGAGTTGCCTTAAATATTTCATAGGATACACTTTTATTGTATTTGTACATCTAGATGACGTGATGATAGTTCATTTGACATTTTGTAAATCAGCCAACTTTCTTTTTCTTTTCAGTATTTCTCTATAATCCCAACTGCTAAAATCTGCAGCTTATTTTACCGGGGCAGGTTGAAATTATGTTAGTTGCGTCGAACTATGGTTGGCTACCAAGGCATGGGCAACCTTGCATGTAAAGTTATAAAGTATCACAAACCTCCACGTAAATGTACATGCTTATATAAGTTAGTCCAGTGGCATATCACAGAACGCGTTGATATGTAATGTAAATGAAACTACAAATAAAAAGAGAAACAGATTGATTTAGTAGTTACAATGTTTAGATATAGTTGATTGCAAGCTGTACTCTTCTAGCCTGCTGCAGATTCTATAGATAAAGACATAAAATGACATAAACAAAAAGGCTACCTAGCAACTATCCTTCCACTAGCTACATGATGTTCCTTGGTCGACCTGCTGCTATAATTTCAGGGGCATAAATACAGGGAATATATCATATTGGAGCATTAGAATGTACTTCGTGTGAGTATTTTCATTGTCAAAAGTCAATTGGGATGCTTCTATCCTGCGGAGACGTGTGAAATGAGTTGTACAACTGACCTGATGTTACTAATCATCAGTCTCGACTGAAAAGTCTGGCTCTTCGGGTTTCTGAAATTTTGGTGACCCTAGGTCTCTAATCTTCTGAGCACTTCTCCTTGTATTTGCAGCAAATTTTGAAGCCAAAATTGTGACCCCAAGTTTTGATATCCGACCAGAGTTTGAACTGTCAGTGCCCCGATTCTGTTCTACCTCTTTGGAGTCCAATGTAAACGATTCCATGGTCACCAGATCTTTTGCCATCTTCCTCCTCTTGTACCGTCTCCAAGCAGCCTGTATGAAACATGCTGCCCATGTTCTCCAGTGATGTGAGTAAAAGCGGAACGTATGCTGCAACTTCTTGCTGTGGAGTCGTCTAAATTGGTTAGCTACAAACTTGAGATCTTCGGCTCGCAATGCAAAAGCTTCGACTTCAACAAGTGCTCTCACTGTTCTAGTTGAAGAAGGCAAGTTGACGGTTGATTTTGGTAGCAAAGCCCATGCAAGTATCTCCTCCCCACAAAAATCTCCTGGTCTCAGGGTAATGGAATTGAAGAAACCCGTCTGTCCTCCATTTGTAGTACAACTCTCGAGTCTACCTCGGATGATGAAGAGCATCTCTGTCACGGGATCACCCTCACGTACAATGTATGTGCCCTCGGTGCTCAAAGAGGAGACTAGAAGCTCGCATATTGCCTCAAGCAACTGATCGTCCATTTGTGAGAAAAATGGAACCTGGAGAATTGGACCCAAAAAAAAAAAAAAATATCAATAACCGAAAGGAGGTTAGCACGTGAGAAAGCATAGATACAAACAAAAAAGGATCTCAAGAATCTTGGAGCTTCATGTTTCAATAGGACAAGTACTGCGACAAATGTTATTTTTGCCACACACTATGATTCAAGAAAACATTCAGATTTTATATTGCAATGAAAAAAGATAGTTGGGAAATCATACACGTCGAACAAGGTCCAAACACAGATGACATTGTATATCACGACGGAGATCAGCGGGTAAGCCAAGTAGAATAGTTTCCTCATTTACTCCTCGAGTTGCAAGCCACTTATATTGAACAAACCGCCGAACACGTTTCCTCAAATCTTCTGGAAGTTGACGATGCTGCATCCACTCCTCAGTGTCTCTTCGCTTAAGTCTCCATTCCTCCAGCCTTATTGTTAAAGACTGCAGGTATGTCTACATGCAGAAAATGATGGAAGTAAATTACACTAGTTTAGAACAATAAGCACAATATGATGTAAAGAAAAAGCAAGATACAAGTCATTGTGTCACTGGTAACAAGAGAAATGGGCAAAGAACTCCCTAAAATGTTAGATATTCTTGATCACTGGAACCAGAGATGGTGGGTTTTTCCCCCTTTCAACCAAAATTGTGCCAAAAGAAACGGTATATCTCTTCAGGTCAACAAGTAACAACAAGGATTTTATGTCCTTTATTTAGAAGTTCCGTATGGGCTGATTTTAGTAGAAAATATTAATTTTCTGTCCAGTGTAGACTTGCCATTTGGTAAAATATTTCATGGCATCGAGACATTGAAGCAATAGAACATTTGATCCAAGCAGACTGTACATATAGCACAGCAAGAAAAACTTCCATTGAATTTAACTACGTGTCTAAAAAGGTTTCTATATACACAATTCTTTTTTCAGGTTTCAAGAGCTCAATACTCTTGGAAATTGAAATTTTAGAATAACTGAATAAGTGAAAATGGATTCTTGAAGTGAGGAACTCATATTTCATTCATATGTTAGGAAAAGATGACGAGCCTAAAAGTCCCCAGAACAAGACCACCATACAGCTCAAACTTGAGGGGAAATTTTGACAAAATTAAGAAAGAAATTGACAAAATTTAAAAAAAAAAAAAAAAGGAAGTTGGACTTGAGCACATATCTTTGAGCTCCCACACCTTGAAATTAAATGAGATTAGATAAAATATGGGATTGACATTAGCACTACACAAAACTGATGGTAATCTTGATTTTAGGTATTCTTCTTGAAAGCTTCTCATCAGGTCAAATTCAAAACTCTAAACCTTGTTTGGAAATTATATTAATGAACATCCAAAACATCACCATTAAACCTTAGATTTAACAAAGCTTCATGATTTGCACTTAAAGTTTTAAAAATAGGCAACAAGATCAATGATATCCCCAAGAGCAGCAAGCATCTAGGGAAGTGAAGGGCAGAGAAAAAAATGAAATGAGACACTAAACTCAAACAAGGATAATCAAAGTAAACTTAGACAAGCTTGAAAAATGTGAAAATGCAAGCAGCAAACTGCGTTCTCACATTTTAAAGAATTAGTAGGATTTTATGCATATAAGATCCAGAAACATCGCCAGTAAATTAGATATTCAAGTAAAGGTTTAGATGCATGCAAAACTGTGACCCTTCTGAACAAATTAGTTGCAATTTCAAAGAAACCTTGAAGAGCATTTTGATATGCGACAACCAATAAATAACATTACAGAGTCTGAATTTTAGGAAGAGACGGAAAAACCTTTTTATTTACCTGCATATTTCCAATAAGATGTGCGAACAAAACAAGACCCAAGATAGCAATGAGTATGGCAAATGACGTTTCCCCAATAAATGTACTTGTTGACAGATTTTGTCCATATGAACTGAGAATAATAAAAAGAAATGTATTGAGATAAGTTGCTTCAGTTTCAATTAACTTGTAGAGGTACAAAATGGAATCAACTCTACTTCCTCTAGGGCTAGAAATACTACCTACGGTTCCAGTGACATTCATTTCATGGTCTCTCTTAATATGAGAATTTTAATATGTAGGGGCATAAAGAAACAGTACACCACCACCCCACCACCAGAAAGAAAAAAAAAAAAGAATGAAAAAATAGGAAAGAGAGAGACGAGAGCAATGTGGACGTGAGTCGAGACATAGAAAAGTAGAAATTGGAGGAAATAAAACCAGAGAAGATACTTATAACGCTCAGTTACCATTCCATTGCTGGTTCTAGCTTAAGCACACTACTAGTAGTTATGGTTGGAATTGTTGAATATTTCTTAAGCATTTTCATAAGGTTTCTCTTGTTCAAAGTTAACATCTGTATCTTCTGGCACGTTCCAAGGTTCTCGTTTATATGGTTCAAAAATTTAGTTGACTCGTCAATTAGCCTAAAAAAATAGAAAACGAATTTTTGTAGTTCGACATTTTGTCACACAAGCATTAGAAGTTTCAAGCAGAAATCAGAAATATGACTAAAAAAGGAAGTGCTGCAATATTTTATTCAATGCTCAGACAAGTCATTTTGATAGAAAAATCTTTTGTGGGGCTTAGCGTCTTTGTTTTGAAGATTTCCTCTTTGAAATTCAACAACAGAATAGAAAAAACTTTAAATAATGTAAGGTTACCCCTATAAATTGTAATTTTCTTTTAGTTTCAACGTATAAAAATGTGAAAAAATAACTGGAGTATTTTCATTCAATATTTTGTAATTCCATAATAAATTGTAGTATCAGAAACAAGTAAAGTTAAATATTAATGTGCCAACTTAGTTTCTGAAGTTAATGCATTCACCCTACATGTCAATATATTTTATGCTTGAGGTTCTAATTGAATGCAGATCATACATCCAGACAACACCCAAATGGATATTATAAACTGAATAGCATAAATAATTGTCAAAATGGAAAATAAATAAAAATAAAAAAAGAGTAAATAATTATCAAACATCTTTCAAGTGCTGAAAAAATAACTCTATTGTATCAATTAGCTCAATTAATTCAGTCCACATCCACAATCAAGGTTGAAGAGTTGTAAGAAGCTTACTATAACAAAATAACCAGAAAAGCACGAAAATACAAATAAATTATTTGCTCTGTTTGTCAGATACATATAATGAAGAAGTCATACCTTAGATTCTGTAAACCCCACCACAAGCAATAGAAGTACTTTTGAAGAAAACTTGAAGAGGCAACATTCTTTGAAACTGCATTCTCAAATATCCCGAAGTTGAAAGTAATATTTTCATTGTCGGGATCACAACTTCTGAACACATTCGTTGTGTTAACCCAAATACTTCGTTCGTCATGGTTGGAAGTGTCGCAATCCAAATATTCAAGAAAGCATCTTCTGGGGCTGATTTCTTTCTTGCATATTGATTTCCAGCAAGACAAGTATCGATCGACTGATAGCACGTACCATGCTGCCCCTAAGACCTGTAAAGATGTCTTGATAAATTAAGAACAGATTCATGATTGGAATGGGAGTTGAGGAAAAGTATTCGTTTAGCAGACTCCAAATTGATTGGAAACATGGTTAGTTTCTTGTTGTTTTCGACATACGTCACAATGTTGTAACCAAAATTACATACTCTTGACCTAGAAATGATTCCACAGAAGAGTGACTTACATGACTAGCCAGCATGTAGAGCAGCAAATTATAAGCAGCTCCAGCCCAAGCAGTTTTGGTGACAACTCCAGTCGCTTTAATAATTTCTGAACTTAATGGAAAAATGAGATATAACCTGGGAACATATTGTAGTAGGACAATCAGCGCAAGGGCATTGTTATTATGGTTAGCTCGTCGGCTTCTCATTGCTGGTATAATGAACCAGATGACAATCTGCAAAACATATAGTCAATGCACATACTTTATAAAATAGAAAACCATGACAACATAAATTAAGAGCATAACTAAAATAAGACGTCACCTTCTTCAAGAAAAAAAAAGGTTTAGCATTAAAAATCACGTATAGGAAGTATTTTGATGTTGAACAAGTATAGATATCAACAGATTGCCCAGGTCTAAAGTGTTCTAAATGCCGAACAAAGAATAAAGACTCTAGGAGATTGTTTGCTTCTCTTATTAGATCGTTTTGGAAATTAGCATGAGATTTTCATTTCTCAGAGCGCACAGAGTGCAGTTTGTTATCTTTAGCTACTTAATGGCTTTCAAGTAAGGCTAACTTTTGTTAGTCTCATTGTGAACAAAGGAACGAGACAGGGAAGATAAATTTAGGCTGATAAACAACTAAGCATGCAACACAACTGCCAGCAGAAAACTGTTAACAGGAACTCTCCTTCCCTCGATAGGGAAGTATCTAATAATACACACAGTTTACAAGTAATGTCTGACGTAACACACTGCACCGAATATTGAAGGAAAATTAACCAGCAAATTAAGCCATCCAGGCGACGGAGTAAAAGTTGGCAACTACTGGCGGTGAAGTAATCTGAAAGCATCAGTCGGCAGATATACCTTCTGTGATTATTTTTATTGAATAGTAATAAATTTGATAATATAAGCCCAAAAAACATCAAGACAAACCTGAAGGTTGTGTTTTATATATCAGTAATACGGCTCACCACAACTCAATAAAATATTAAAGCTAGCATGGACATAAAATTTGTATAGAAAAAGAATTATCATAATCTGCTTAGATATCAATTATATGGTCAGCCTAAAGAATCACAGAGTAGGTGTAAATTAAGATCCGAAAATAAGTTGCAACTCTTCCTTTGAGCATCTCCTCAGAATTACATTCTTGAAAGAGTCACCTTCTTCAAGATCAAGTACTGAAGAATATCCCCTACGCAAAGAGTTAATATTTCAATTATTTGGCCCTAAGCAAGCGATCTCATTCTTTCCAAAGAACTCTTGTGCACTGAATTGGGTATAAGGCGATGTTTTGCATAGACGTAATGAAGATATTGTTCATAATAGTAACATAATCACGGTAAAACAAGTTAGAAGAGAGGTGGCTAGACCAATTCTAGTATGACATGATGTAGTTATTTTAGATCTTCAAGTACATTTAGCAATGAATTGAATGGAGAGGAGAAAAATTATTCATGTAGCTGACCCCATCTTATCTTTATATTAGAACAAGATTTATTCTAGCATCATTTGTTGAAGACAAGATTTACGCCTGTTTGGTTTGGATTAAAATCCCAAGTCAAAGTCAACAATTAATTTTAATCACACATTTTATCGGACCCACAACTTTTTAACCACACATTTCATCAAATTTTATCAAAATCGATTAAAAAATGGATTTTAATCTCTACCAAACAGGAGCTTAAATAAGTACATGTAATCTCTTTCTAATAGCTATGTTTTTAAACGAGATGGCTAACACGGTATCAAAACTAGGCCACACAAAAGAAGTTTCGCTTTCACCTATGAAAATTGAGCATGTACATACCTTCAAAAAAAATAATAAAAAAATAATTTGATCTGGATTTAAGGGAACACGTCTAATACACGATTTAAATAAACAAATGCGAACCCTTTCTAATAGCTTAAGCTTTAAAATTGATAGTTAACACTCTTCAAACTCATCTTTATATAATATTAACATAAACTTGGAAAGTCTACCACCTTGATGTATTATTGGCAATTCAAAGGCCACAAAGCTGCCTTCAGAAACTACTTGCTGTTATACAAGAAACATAGTTATATGCAGAGATTCAACATCTGATTTTCAGGTAAACTAGAAAAATCTTTTACTAACTATTTTTTCTCATTTTTAAGGTACAATTTGCAGACATGAAACTTTTGACAAGGAATTTCATGGGTTAACTTAGTAGTGCACCATCCGATAGGAGATGAAGTACACATACATGAGCTATGTTGTTAAATTAGCAATAATATGTAGGAACACCACATATATTATAATATTATTTTCCGGATGAAAGAGACAAGTTCATGGTATTCAGGTATGGGATTTGTAGAGCAAAGAAGCCAATTCTTATGTTTTAAATTATTTCAAATATCAAAATAAAGCACAAAAATTATCAGACTTGTACTGTTAAGGCATAAAACACATAATTAGGTAGAGTTCTAGAATCTAGAAAGCCAGATTAACTGCAACAGCAATTACCTGAGGCAGAGGCAGTGTGGCAATAAGATCAATCAAGAAGTCAGATCTTATATATCTCCGGGTAATCTTCTTAGGATCCCTGACAAGCTCACCCCTTCCAAACACCCGTGAACTGGGTGCCACATAAGCCGTCCTGAACTTAATCACCACATGCAACAGATAGAAAAGATCGGCAATTGTACGGAAAAATGTCACGACAATCCGTAAACTCACATCTGATTTCACGCACCAAGAATCATTAACCCCTCCTATACTAGGCAAGTAAAAATACAATGGATCGACAAAGAGTGCCATCAAGCAAGAAACAATGAAAACCTTGTTCCATTTCAGCACAATTTCACTACCCGGATCAAGTATTCGCATGTGGCACGGCTCATGGTCCTCAGGGAAGACATTGGATCGCCCAAATTTAAGGGTATCGGTGATTTTATATTTCCTATCAGAATTCAAAATGGATGGAAGCTGGTACACTGAAGATGATTTCTCTAGAGAAGAAGAGCCACCTTTTCCTCTCCATAAGGTAAAACCCTTTTGCTGTTTTACTTCAGAATAAAACCTGAGCAATTAATTAGCCCCATAACAGCAGAAATTAAAATCCACTATATTAAATCGGCCTAGACCACCAAATACAGAATTTCAGATCTACCATGTTGTAGTTTCAGTGTGTTCAATGCGCTGGAGTCTGGAGTTTAAGATTTTTATCTCATCATAAAGTGAAAATTCCTAAGATTCGGTATTTTCCTTGTGCTTTTACTACATTTTCTCAGATAAACAAGAAAATTGAAGTTAAGGAAGCAAACGATCGTCCCTTTTAAGCTCCACTAAACCAAACTCCACTTTTTTTTTTTTTGTTTAAAAATGTAATCTTTCTTCAAATATACATTTTATTTCACTAACTGATATCTCTTCTTAGAAAGATAGAATTAATAAAATAATAAGAACCCACAAAAAAAGACATACCTCACAAACTTCTCTTTCTTCAGCTCCATTACTGGATGGCTGCAAACTGAACCCCTCTCTATCTTTCTCTCTCCGAGTCTTGTAAAGGAATTGATATGAGAAGAGAGCCAAAAATCATTCTTGATTGTGCTAGTGAAGATGGTTGTCAGACTCGGAATTGTAAAAAGAGAAAAAGAAAAAGAAAATGGTTGGATAGTGTGAATGTATAGTGAGTCGTGTTTGTTTGGTTTATGAATTTGGAATAATAATCAGAATTAACAACTAGTTTATTATTGAATAAATTGCATGTGCAGTTAGCCCCTGTTTGGTGGCTTAAAAATGTAAAAATATAGTTTTGAATAGTATTTTTGGAGAATGTATGTTTGAAAATGATGGAAAAAGTTATGAATTTACGTGTAAAATATTTTATTATGTGAATACGTAGTTGAAAATGATTTTATAAATTAAAATAAAATAAACGTTGTCAAACAAGAACTCAGGGTATGTTTGAGCCACATTATTTTGGAAAAATGTATTTTGAAATAGTAGATTGATGGAGAATGTGTGGTTGAAAAAGAAATAAACGTTATTAATGTGATGAAAAATATTAGTTTATTGAAGAATTTGTGGTTGAAAATGAGTGAAAGAGTGAGAATAAAAACTTCAATATGTACCAAACAGGAGCTAAAATCATCAACCGGGCATGTCAAATATAGGTGCAATATCAAGTTTGGGTGCTTAACCGCATGTGCACAACATAGGCTCATTATACACTGGGTTAGGTCGAACATGACTTCCCTTGATCCACCAACTAGCCTGGCTCACTGACCAATGCGCCGAACCAAGCTTCACGAGCGAGGCTCATTGCAACCCCCTATTCAAATATCACTTAAAATGGAAGGTGGGTGATTGGTAGTTAAATTATTACGTAGGCAAAAATGATAAAATATCAGTTTTCAGTATTGTCTCATCCTATTAGGAATCAATATGGGACGTGGAACACGATACCTGTCTCGAACCTCAGCTCGAAGTCATTCTGATGCCATACCTATTGGTTGGGATCTTGCTATATTTTCAAAAAGCTGGGGACCCATCTACAATTTTTTATAATAATAAGAATCCAAATTGAATTCATCTTCCAGTGGCTTGCCTAATTGCAGTCGCTGGAATTTTTATGAAAAATGGAATGGCTGCTTTGTTGACTTCTTTGATTTTCGTTTTTAATACCAAAAAAGGAGTTCGATACGGTGCTTTCGTGCAAAATTGAATATCGATTTAAATATCATTTTAAAAATATTTATTTTCAATACTTATTGTTACTCCTGAAAACTCGTACCATAGGGCGAGGGGATTCCTCATTCCCCACTATCTCATACGAGCCGATGTGCCGTGGCAGTACAATGCCCAGCTTGAAAAGAATTCGCCCGAGCCCCTAAGCTAAGAAAAACCATGCGTCCGAACCCATTGAAGTGCATGATGGGACAGCATGAATCGACCACTCCAGCGCCGTTTCCTGACTTCCCTACGCGGTCACATCGCCAACCTAAAGATATGAAGATCCAAGCATTTATGGTCTGACTGATGTGATTGATGTAAGACCTTTAGATTAAGACATGGCAAGACACGTATACCTTTATCCCACGGTCCATGTTAATTGTCAACAACTATATAAAGGAATGTACAGCATTGTGGCAGGGGATGAAAAAAATTGGATACTTGACAAAATAAACTCTCCCTTCAAATGAAAAAGGTCGCTTCGGACCGACCCCCTCAAAAAGGATAAGCAAAAAACGAAGAACACTTTTGGAATCCTCTTTTCTGTTGGACCATTTTTTGGGGTCAACAGATTGGCGCCGTCTGTGGGAAACCGAGACCATAACCACGTACATCCTAGTGGTAAAAGTCGTATACGAGAAGCCTTGAACAAAGGTGCTGATTCTTGAATAAAAAATCGTGACGAAAACTGTGAAGAA
>CAIGRF010338673.1:0-19800 GCA_903798235.1 Fraxinus ornus
ATATTTGTTGGAGCAGCTTGGTGATGTAATAACCATTGAAGAAGGCTCCATTGGGATCAGGAGTATAAGGAGTGCGCGAACCCTGGTCAAATTGAGCATTACCCGCGGTTTACCTCCGTCAGTTACTGAGGGGCCAGTGGCTGGTGGCCCGAGAAATTAATCTGGCTAAGTTGGGATACCTGGGTACCAAAAAAAAAAAAAATCAACAGTTATAGTATAAAGTCCCTAATTTAAGCACCAAATTGTTAGTGCTTTCTATTAGTTCGTTGCAACAATGAAGCTTTCTTTTTGTTTTTTTTTTTTGAACTTGGATTTCAACAGTGTGTTTGATGGTCTTAAGCAATGGAATTTTTTTCAATTCTTTAGCTAATTTCTATCTGGCCCTTTAATTCTTAATTATTCCTATTCTTGCATACTGAATGTAGAGGATGTACATAACTATCTGTGTTTTTGGTTGATTGAAAGGTTTATTCTGAAACTAAATGTGACAAAAGTGAAGGTCAGAATATGTAGATTTCACTAACAACTTTAGCCCTTGTTTGAAACCCATTTTGAAGAAAAGAATTTTTTTTTTGAACAGTGATTGATGTGAGAATGTGTGGTAGAAAAGTAATGAAATTTTTTGATTTGTGTGTAATATTATTTTATTTTGGAGAATGTGTGGTTGAAATGAAGAATGAAAATGAAAATAAGAATGAGAATGTGAAATTAATGGATGTCAAACGGGGGCTTAATGCATAATCTACAGGGTATGAGGTGTCAAGTGCTTTTAGCATCTTATGCTACGGATGGTAGTATCCAACTTCAAAATGTACAGATTAAAGAATTTTTATATTCAGAAATCAGTTTCAATTTCTGGAAATAATAACAGAAAAAAATATACAAAAATACTTGGAGAAATTGGGAGGTTTGATTTTATATTTCCATGAACTTTTCATCCTTTATATTATGCATAAAATGGATCTAAAACATCGTCACTCAGGGGCGGACACAGGGGGTCTAGGGGGCACGTGTCCCCACAAATTTTGAATTTTTTTTTTTTTTTAAATTCGTGTTTGGTATCGATTGAAATCTAAATTTCAATCTAAATCAAAGTTAACAATTAATTTTAATAATATATTTCATGTAATTCATAACTTTTATCAAAATTTACTAAAAAATTGATTTTAATTTTCACAAAAAAGGAAATTATTATTAACATTATAAAATGGACTTGCAGAGAAGTTTAAAGGGTTTATTACACCATAAATCTCCACCTTCTGCAATTTGCCCAAAATTTAGTCGCTTTTTAAAAATATTTAGGTTATTTTATCTCAACGGCTCAATAATTAGTAGACTTAGCCACAGTTGATGGTTTCTGTCCTAAATTAATGTTAAAGCCCCTGTTTAAGCCACATTATAATTTTCATTATCATATTTCTACTCATTTTTAAGTATACATTTTTCNATTTTATATTCGAAAAAGTCATATCCCATGTAAATTCCCGAATGCAAGATTATATGTGGTATGATTTTTTTTTTTACGTAAATCTTCGATTGTAAAATTTCTCCCAACTTTTTTGCAAGTTCGATTGTACCCCCTAACTTTTTTGGTCTGCGTCCGCCCCTGTCGTCACTTGCGGTGTTCTGCTTGCCAGACTTCCTGAGTTTCTTATAATGACTAGGAGATCCACCAGTTGTTTAAGAAGAAAATTTGAAATTTCGATATATTTATCTTCTAATAAGCTGTCTATAAGATTACTGATCTAGTACTATGTATTAGCAACATTGCTAATGTCCTACCTGATCGAAGTTCATCCTGTAAAGTGGTTTCATCTATCTTTTATTTTTGTCTTTGTTTTCCCAGTTTTGCTTCTAGTAAGCAAGAGCTCTTTCTACTCTCTGTCCTTGTTTGTCACTTGTACATGAAAAAGTCAAACTGTTTAAATCCCCGGACAAAATCAAATCTCATTATCATTTGCCTTTTGATCTTCTCACGTATTCCATTACCAAACTTGAAAATGCAGAAGAACTATCTGCTAGCAGCTGAGCTGGAGAGTCATACTCTAAAACCTTCCCTGCATCAACCAAAGATTGCTCTAGTGAAAAATATATCATTATGTTTGTATATTCTCGATTATGATTTTACTGATTCAGTTTTCATTTCGATTTTGTGTTGATGTTACCTTCTCCAAGAACCAGAACGAGATCGTTATCAATTACAGTAGGTATGCGATGAGCTACTGTTATAACTGTGCATCTGTTTGTTTCTTCTCTTATTGTTTTCTGGATCAGATTATCAGTTGCTGTGTCTACTGAAGCAGTAGCCTCATCCAGGACCAATATCTTTCTCTTCTGAAGCAGCACCCTTGCCAGACATACAAGCTGCCTTTGCCCTACACTCCAGTTTTCTCCATCTTCAGCAACTGCACAATTTTTCAAAATTTCGGGAAAAAGGAAAATTATCAATTCAAATGAAAATGTAGTTCTTTTTTGAAGAATTTGTTATGTCTTATACCAAGTGCGTCTAGAAGCCTTTGATCGTGCTTTACATCGTCAGCAATATGACATTTGTGCACAACCTGGATTACCACATCATTTCAGGGAAAATCAGATTGTCTTCTATCAAATTCTTACAAGGAAAAGACTTTTTTGATTCATTACCTTCCAAATATCTTGGTCTGAGTGCTCCTGCAGAGGATCAAGATTTGTCCTCATGGTTCCTTGGAACAAAACTGGATCCTGTGGGATGATACTTAATCTCAACCGCAAATCCTGTAAACCTATCTTCGAGATATCTATTCCGTCAATCATTATGCGTCCTTCTGAGGTCTCCACAACCCGGAAGAGAGCTTGGATCAGGGTAGATTTTCCACTGCCAGTTCGTCCCACAACACCGATTTTCTTTTCACCTGGAAAGGTGCACGTGATCCCATTGAGAACTCGAGGAAGAGTAGGCCTGTATTGCACATGGAGATTTTCGATTTCAACTTTTCCATGGAACGGCCAATCAGTTTCGGGTCTGCAATTGTCAAGAACTAGTGGAGCTTCACTGGGTATTTTAGTGAACTGCAGAATTCTTTCCACAGAGATCATTTTGTTCTCTACATTGCAAAGGTTCCATATAACCCATGCTTGGAGAACATTTAAATTCAAACCATAGGTAGCTGCTAGTCCTGCCAGGCCTGCACCAATGAATCGATTCATGTAATTTTATCATCGTTACAGAAAGTACATTTAACTTGACTGTTATTGTTATCTTTTGCTGACAAATAGGTGAGTGTAATCTTGTATTCTACCCAATCAAAAGAAAGCAAAGGGAAAGGATGCTTACTGGGATCAATGGCTGACCTTGGAAGGTTGACCAAGATGATCAGAAGAAGAAAGAAGACGAGGTTGAATAGAAAGTTGATCCGAACACAGAGCCATTCCATTGTGCCAGAGTTGTAAAAGGAAACACGAGAATAATCATCAACGAGGTTTAAATTCTTCTTTGAAAAGCGATCTTCCTGATTGAAACAACGAATTGTTGCTGATCCAAGGATTGATTCTGAAAAGTGATGGAGAATTGGAGCCTGTTGAGTTGGAACCATCCTAGCTAATTCTCTCGCAGTGGTAATGTAGTACGTCTGCATCAAGATTTGATGTATTAGAAGATTACAAGAAGATTTGTTTATATTTTGATAAATCTGTTCCTTTTCTTTCAATAAGCATTTCGGTTAAGTTGGTGTCAGCATATTGGGAAATGAAGTTACATTTAATGGGGAGACTGTTCTTGCCTGATACCAAGTGGAGATGGCAAAGACGACGACGAAGATATAAAAGATCGGCCAGGCGACTTTGGACATGAGCACCACAATGCTGAACAGCTGAATAAGCGCAAACACTAATCCAGCTAACCTGTATGGAATATCTGTATCCACTACACTTTGATCTGTCGAAGACTGGTAATCAAGAACACGATTTAAAATACTTTCAACGTGAAGTGAAGTGCAAAACAAGAAAGTACAAGGCAGTTATATTGGATAATAGCAAAAATACAGACCCTGTTGAGAATTCTGCTTGAAGGTGTAGTGTCAAAGAATGATAATGGTGCCCGGAAAATTGATGTTATCATTTGAAGGAAAAGGTGCTGAGACGTTTTAATGGCAATGGTAGACAAAAGAACTGCTCTGCCCAAAATAAAGAAGGAGCTTCCGCCAGAAAGTAAAGAAAATATTCCAATCAAATGCTCTCTTGTAACCCTGCCTTCTTCTGTTCCCCAGGCCATCCAGTAATTGCTTGCCATTTGCAGCCCCTGGAATAGAACCTGGCACAGAAGGATAAGTGGCACAAGGGCTCCTTTATATGCAGACATAATAAAGGTGGAGTACACGTGCCATTTCACACGACCCGTTTCTGTTTCTTCTTGCCGAGTCCTGCCTGCATCCCGGTTAAAGCCAGTAAGGTCTTCGATTTTATCTTCCGTTACTTCGATTTGATTACTACCATGTTTCTTCTTAGCTAAGCTGATGCACATTTTTGGAGCGTTCACTTGATCCAGAGATTTACTGTGCGCAGATATTTGCCTGACGAGTTCACCATCAGGCATTGCAATCAAATCTTTATATTTCCCTGATTGAACAATTCTTCCATCTTTCATCACCTGTATAAAAAATATGTGCCCATAATTATTAATGATCTTAATAGTTGTAATTTCTTATTTCCCAAGAAAAACGAAATATTTTCCTTGGGGAAAAAAATACACTTCTGTGAGTTCATTTAGCTTTACCAAAACAAGGTCAGAAGCATCCAAATACTCTAACTGATGAGTAACATAGATGACAGTCTTATTGTGCAGGAGTTGCATAAGGCATTTCTGCATAATATTGAAGCTATATTTGATTAGTCATGTAAGAAATATGATGTGTCAAGCATAATAAAGTTAATCATGTATGGTAGAAGATATTTCTTGCCTTGAACATATAAGCCCCAGTATGTGCATCAACGGCGCTGAAAGGGTCATCAAGTAAGAATATATCCGAGTTGCTGTAAATTGCCCGTGCCATTTGGACTCTCTGCTTTTGTCCACCACTCAAGTTCAGCCCTCTCTCCCCCACCATAGTCAAGTCTCCATCAGCCCACATATTAATATCATGGTTCAAGGCACATCCTTCGACGACACCTTCATAAACTGTTTGATTCATTTCCTTGCCAAACAAGACATTCTCTCTGATAGTGCCCGTTTGGATCCAAGCACTTTGTGGCACAAAAGCTTTTGATCCATAGGTTTGGATACCTGACCCTGAAATCCTAGGTATCTCACCGAGTATACTGCAGAGAAAACTTGTTTTACCGGATCCAACTGAACCACAAATGGCCACCTTGTAACCTTTCATTATTCTTATTTTCTCAGTTATCTTGACTGTGGGTATTTTCGCATCTTTATTTTCCCATGCGTATTCTCCGGCTTCAATCTCAATGGCCACATCAGGTGTGCTGAAATTATTACAGTGTATCAATCTCTTCTGATCTTCTTCTATGATAAAATTTTCTAGCCGGTCGACTGAAACCTTAGTCTGAGCAATCATAGAAATAAGCTCAGGGAGGTTGTAAATAGGTTCTTGAAGGATTCGAAAAGTTGCCAGTGTCGATAGAACTGTGCCCGATGTTAATGGCGTTCTCAACATAATGCAAACACCAAAGGTAACAATTGACACTAATGTTGGTGAAGCCCAGAAGAGAAAAGTAACAGCAGAACATGTATATAAGTACTTTCTGAGCCAATCCCTTTCTACTTCCCTCAGTTTAAGTAGCTTCTTCAAAAAGTTGGATTCCCATGAATGCAACTTCAAGACTCTCATGCTCTTCAGGGTTTCAGAAGTAGATTTGATCCTTGAGTCCTTAGCTTCCATTATCTTAGTATGGAATCTTTCTTGCATATTGGCAAGTGGGGTGTTGCTTATCATCACAATAATCGTCGTGATAAGAGCAGCTAGTGACGGAGCGGCTCCTAAATTCTTGTACAAGATAACCAAGGCACATATAACCTGAACCGGAAGCAACCAAATTCCATGGAAATACCAGCAAAAGTCTCCAATCCTCTCGACATCGACGTTGAGAAAATTAATAATATTACCATTGCTTATGCTACCACACTTGATTGACAAAGATTTCTTGTATATTAAGACCATTAGAGCTGCCTTGACTCTTATACCTAGACGGTGCGCACCAAAATACCACTGCCTCTGGGATAGTGATTCCACAGTCTTTGCTAAGAAGAAAACAAGTGCAAGAACCATCCCATTGTACCAACTTTTGTCATCCTTTTTTGATAAAAAGTCAACAAAGCTTGTAATCAACAAAGGCCCTATGTAGGAAGCAATTGTATTGACTCCTAAAAACATCAAAATAATCATTCAACTTTCTCTTATGGGAACACTAATTTAAAGGGTCAAAGAAATCAGAATAATACCTGCGAGAATTGCATTTATAGCTAGGGGCCTCCGTATAGAATAGAAAATGGCATTAAGCAACAAGATAGTCTCAGTTTTCTGTTTACGCAGAGACTGTTCCAACAAGGAAGAAGCTTCATCAGCAGTTTCAGACAAAGGAATTGAAGGTATGTGCTCTAATTCAATTTTTTCACCACGGCCTTTTTTGAACAGTGGATTCAGCCACCTGAATGTTAACTGGCTCCAGATTCCAGCATCAGAAAATGCGTTTCTGTGTTTTTCTTGCTTCTCCAACTCCTTTTGAAGTAATGGTTGTGTAGTTATATTGTGTTTATGTGCAGAATTATTAGGTAAAGCATTAAAACAGAGTAGAATTGACAATGGAAGTGAACCAAAATCAATAATGTTGGCTTCTGGCAGAAAGTTTGAGATTTCAATTGATTTGAATAGACTGAGGATATAAACTGAAGCCAAAAGTAAATTACAAATGCTTGAAAAGAACCACCACAGAATAAGCACAAATGGCCATGTTCTGTGTCTCCTTGAAGTTTTGCATAGTGAATAGACTGCAACCAGACTTGCTAAGGTCCAAGTCATAACAGAGAAAACAGACTCAAGAGAGGGGGTCCCATCCTTCCAAATTTCATAAAAACAAAATCCGAGATAAGAAATGCTAATGATGAAATTTAATGTAACAGTGATTTTGTTGAAAACCGTTAATTGTTGGCCAAATTCACTTTTCAATGACTGCTTGTCTCCATTCCTCCTTTCTTTGAAGACGTCCAGCAGAAGGCATATCAGTAAGAACAGAAAAAATGCTATATTGATTAACTTCAGAGAGATATCCATCACAACTGACCTGAAAAAGATAAAAGTTGCAATCTGTAAATCCTGTAGCTGAGAAAAAGTGTTCATCAATGTAATACAAAAATTAACAAACTAAGATTTATCCCCAATAAATTTAGAGTCTGCTATTCTGTTTATTGCTACATTTATTTACATAGATATATTAATCTGTATGTATCTAGGACTGGATAAATTGTGGATATACAGACCTGTTAAATTATGAAGAAAGCATGTGTCCCGCTAAAGTTGGTGAGGAATCTCAGCACTAGTGAATAGAGGTGTGTGACTGTGCTTATGCTTATTAATATTATAAGAGAAAAAAGGATAAGTCACATCAATAGGTCTAAACAAGTTAGATTTTGTCTCTATCCTTGTGAAATTTGTATGAATTTGTATGAATTACCAATGGAAATTTTTTTTATATGGGACCAGAATCCGAAAAGTCTGCAAAATAATTATATGCATTTCTATCTTGGAGGATATTGTAAGAATGACATCATTTTATATACATTATTTTGGAGGAAATACAAGGAAATCACTGTTGGCCCAACCATATTTCCATAATTGCCTTTGACAATTTAAAAGAAAAAAATTAAAAGCCCATAAGGTTAAGTTAAATACCAAAATCCAAATATACTCTCATCTTCAACCAACTGTTTGAGTGGAGAGGATAAAAGAGATTTCAAATTACTCACACAGTCTACAATCGGGATTCAGTGAGAGAAGCATCCTCACAATCAACCCAACACCAACTACCAACAACCCCGCCATTATTATCACCAAGGTTAGTTTTTTGGGGATTATGAGATTGATTTTTCATTTATTACGTTTCATTAATTTGTAGATTAAATAGTTATATATAATGTTTATTTTTCATTATTTAAGTAGATTATTGGGTGCAGTAGTGATTTATGTATATAAATTGTAATTTACAGCTTATTCTCGTTTCATGTCATTTCCGACGAGAAAACGGTTCACAGTTGGCCCAGTCGACTGTCGCCTAGACCGACTGTCAGTGGAAAACAGTCGACCCAAACTAAATGTTATAACAGTCGGTTTTGGGCTGACTGTAGCCGATTTTTCTTTCTCTTTTGTTTTTTTGCCTCACTTGTTTTTTACTTTATTTTCTTTTTAATTTAAAATTATTTTTAATTCTTTTCTATTTATGATAAAATATAAAAAAAACAATCGGTCTGCAACAGTCGGCCAGACTGAATGTTATACATTGGGTTTTGGACCGACTATTGTCGACTTTTTTTTGTCTCGCTTGTTTTTTCTTCATTTTCTTTTCAATTTAAATTTATTTTTAATCCTTTTTGTATGATAGAATATATTTTTTTTAAGTTTAAATTAATTAATATTTATATTCTTTAATAAATTAATTTTTTTTCCAATTTTTATTAAATAATATTTATTTTCTTTATTTATTTTCATAATTTTCTTTTGTTTAATTTGTTTTCTTCTTATTATAAAATTTTTTAGAAATAGTTTTAAAATTTCTTAATTGTTTTCTTCTTATTATAAATAATTTTTTTTTTAACTTAAAATTCTTTTTAATTCTTAATTTTCTATTATCTTATGTTCCAACAAGGAAGAAGCATCATCAGCAGTTTCAGACACAGGAATTGAAGGTATGTGCTCTAATTCAATTTTTTCACCACATCCTTTTTTGAACAGTGGTTTCAGCCACCTGAATGTTAACTGGCTCCAAATTCCAGCATCAGAAAATGTGTTTATGTGTTTTTCTTGCTTCTCGAACTCCTTTTGAATTAATGGTTTTGTAGTTATATTGTGTTTATGTGCAGAATTATGTAGTGATTTATGTATATAAATTGTAATTTTACAGCTTATTCTCGTTTCTTGCCATTTCAAACGAGAAGACGGTTCACAGTTGGCCTAGTTGACTGTCGGCCCAAACCGACTGTCAGTCAGCAGCAACAGTCAACCCAGACTAACTGTTATAATAGTCGGTTTTGTTTTTTTACTTCATTTTCTTTTTAATTTTAAATTATTTTTAATTCTTTTCTATTTATAATAAAATATAAAAAAAAAATAGTAGGCCCAGACCGATTGTCAGTGTGCGACTGTTATAACATGGAAAGTTTTAGCTTCTGGCAGAAAGTTTTCAACTGATTCGAATAGACTGGGGATATAAACTGAAGCCAAAAGTAAATTACAAATGCTTGAAAAGAACCACCATAGAATACGCACAAATGGCCATGTTCTGTGTTTCCTTGAATTTTTGCAGAGTGAATAGATTACAACCAGACTTGCTAAGGTCCAAGTCATGACAATTGACATAGAAAACAGACTCAAGAGAGGGAGTCCCATCCTTCCAAATTTCATAAAAACAAAATCCCAGATAAGAAATGCTAATGATGAAATTCAATGTAACTTTGATTTTGCTGAAAAACGTGGTAAGGAATCTCAGCACTAGTGAATAGAGGTGCGTGACTACATAGTTATGCTTATGATTATTAATAATATTATAAAAGAAAAAAGATAAGTCACATCAATATATTCTAAACAAGTTAGGTTCTGTCTCTATCCTCGTGTAATGAATTTGAATGAATTATCAATGGAAATTTTTTTATATGGGACCAGAATCTGAAAAGTTTGCAAAATAATTATATACAATTCTATCTTGGAGAATATTGTAAGAATGGCATCATTTTATACACATTATTTTGTTCCTTTTCCTGCAAACAAGTCAGAAATTTGATGTCACATGTGAGCTGCTAAATAAAAATTCATCATGCATTAAATTTGTGGCTTGCATACGTTTAGATTTTTGTTCATTTCAAAGTAGCAAAAGCGTGGTAGTGTGGCTTGTTCCTTTTTCGTGTGCGTATACGTGTTCATGTACTTAACCAACCTGGCAATGCTCGAAAATGAGGATTGAATCTAGGTGACATACGAGAACTGGGATTTGCTTCAAATAGAGCAGGCCAAAAAAAAAAAAAAAATTGTAGCCGGGATTGAGATTGAGAATTGGCAAAGTAAGTTATTTAGACGACAACCTTTCAAATTCATCGGGTTTTACGCTACCGGATACCAAAAGCACGTTTAGCCATTGATTTTTACAGTTGTATCTGCACTACCTTTTTTTATTTATTTATGCTTACACACTTAAAGAATTTGCTGGTGCGCGGTGATGGTCGAAGACTCGAATCTAGGCGATGGAAGATGGTCGGGATTCAGACCCAGTAATTGAAAAAAAGAAAAAGTTATATGAATGTAAAGCTTTAAAAGGCACTAGAAGAGCATGTTTTCTCTGTATAGTCCAATTATGCAGTCTGGAATACCAAACACGCCTTAACATTAAATTATTATTATTATTGTCACAATGAAAAGAAATAGATAGTTACCTCAGTTATCGTGTGTGCATATACGTGTTATTTTCTTGAACTTGTCCGCGTTCATAAATGGCCAAATCTATGTTTCGTAGGAGAGCTAGGACTGAGAGCAATTTTGCCTGTGCAACACGCGCATGCCAAACACGATTGATTAATACGAACGAATATGCAAATTTTAACATCAAGAAGGAAAGCAAATAAGTAAATACCTCGGATTTTGTGCATGCTACTCGAAGAACTTGCAATGCTCAACAATGGCCATGACCTAATTCATAAAAGAAACATTACCATAGTATCAAATCTTATAAATAGTATATAAAATATTTTTAGAAAGAATATAAAGATTTAACATAAAATTCAAATTCAAAAAGTTATAGAAAGAACTTTGTACACTTTTGAATCCAAGTCATCAATAATTTCCTTTTTGAAATGATGATTTTAGGTATAATTCATGAAAGAGCACGTGGGTGCCAAAATTCGTACATTTACTACGTGTGGTAGGTATGAGAAAGTCGAGTCTACTTTTGTGTCGTTCGCGTGGAGGATGCTGACAAAAGTTGTTATGTACCACAATTGCACTAAATTAAAGTTGGGGGAAAGGTGGTCCATTTACCTAATCCCACATTGTTACAAAATGGAAAATTAGGAAGACAATCATTCACAAATTGTGGCATGTTTCATTTTGTAGCACGTGTTATATGATAATCATTCCATTAACCTAGATCTAGTTTCTTACTAAATGTTATATTAATATGACACTCATTCACAAATTATGGAATGTTCAACTTATAACAAAATGCTATGATTAGTACATTATATGACAATCATTCCATTAACCTAGACTTAGGACCAGGGATGAAAAATGGAACTAACTGCTCGTGGGTTCAACTTATCTCGACTCAGTCAATTAATGATTTGGGCATGTGGATCGATTCATTTTTTTTTCTTATTTTTGGGCTTTTTTTAATTAATTTCTTAAAAAATAATATTAGTTTTTGGGCTTATTTTATTAATTTTTTTTAAATGAGTCAACTCGTTAGCAGCTTGGCTCGAGCGAGCTCCGATGTCTACAGATTGACGCGGCTCGGCTCAGGTCCGTTTCCATTCCTACTTAGGGCCTATATGTCATGAAGTTTTTTTTTTTATTATTTCTTTACTTTTACTTATTGTAGAAGTCTTTATAAGTTATCTTTTGACAATTTTCTATATAAAATCTTTTAATTAGATAAAACACTTCTAGAAATTATTCAAACATGTTTAGGATCAGCTTCTTCTCTTATAAGAAAGTTATGACGTTTTAGAACTTTATCGAAGGGGCCTTTAGTTTGTTGCACAATGTTAAAATAGCGTAATTATTCAAAAAAATATGATTGATTAAAACTCTTTAATCATCATCTTCATCAAGATTTTTCATCTCCCATTTTGTAACTAACTTATTTTCATTACTCATAAAAGAGAGACATATTTTGAAAAAGATCTTTGAATTTACATTGCATATATTTTTTCTATTTTTTCATATTAAAAACTTTGATTGATTGAATAAAACTTGTAAAATCATCATATTCATCAATATTTCTCACTCTTTCTTGATACTTAATTTATTTCAATCATTCATTAAATGAAATATATATTTGGAAAAGATTTTTGAACTTACATTGCATTTATTTTTCTTCATTTTCTAATTAAAAAACTTTAATGGATTGCATCAAATTTCTAATTATCATATACATCAAAGTTTTTCAAAAGACGATCCCATAGACTTATAACTCAACAACCAACACTACTAAAAAATAGCTTTTCACCAACGAAAAATTATCAACGGATCTGATCAGTTGGTAATTAGAAACGGATTATCCGTTGTTAAAAGTAATCATTTTAACTACGATAGTCAGCAACAAAATTTTCGTTGGTAACGGTAATATCTCTTTACCAACGGATATTCCATACCTCATGTAGTCGTTTAACATTTGAATATTTCACCTACGGATATTTCCGTAGGTGACGAACCGATAATCACCAACGGACTACATCCGTTGGTAATCAGAAACGGATTATCCGTTGGTAAAAGTAATCCACTTTTAATACATTAATCAACAACAGAATTTTCGTTGATAACGACAATATCACTTTACCAATGGATATTTCGTGTCTCGTGTAATCGTATAACATTTGGATATTTTACCTACGGATATTCCGTAGGTGGCGTTGGTAATCAAAAACGGATTATCCATTGGTAAAAGTAATTCACTTTTAACTACAGTAATTTGCTACGGAATTTCAGTTGGTAACGGCAAAGTTTTATACATTAACCCGCATCGAATATCAATAGAAAACTAGAAGATGAACTCTCATTTAAAAAGGAATATCATGATGGAAGAAGTCACTATTGAGCTTGCTAGTAAAAACGGGTGAGCCTCAAGTTAGTTCAAAATCTTTTAAAAAACATAAAATCATTTTATTTGGAAAAATCGGATTTGGATATTCCGTTGGCAATTATTTGGAACATGAAGACTTTTTAAGGAAAAATCATTAAGGAATATGAAGACCTTTTACCAACGGATATTCCGTTGGCAATTATAAGATTTTTAGCAACGGAAATGCCGTTGACAATAAAAGACTTTTACCAACTACATTTCTGTTGGAAATGACAAGGTTTTTATCAACGAAAATTTCGTTGGTAAATGGAAAGATGTTTATCCACGGAAATTCAGTTGGTAAAAGTAAAACACTATCAGAAACCTTCAAATTAGCAACGAATTTTCAATTTGTCTTTTTCCGTTGGTGAAGATTATTCAAACTTTAAGTTTTAACACTTGCAAGTAGAACAAAATAAATTCACACACAAAGACAAATGAAAATGCCATCTTACCATATTGCGTCGGGTTGTACCCAATCATTTAATTCCACAAAAATCCACTTGGTGCCATAGAAAATTTGAACTTATCACATGATGGATTTTTTGAGTGTGAAGTGTGCATGAACCTAGATAGGATCGTAAGAGTTAGGAAAGTTCTCAGACTCAAAGACAAATGAAAATGCCATCACGGTCATTGTTGTGAAGTCTGCATGAACCTAGATAGGATTGTAAGAGTTAGGAAAGTTCTCAAATTTCAATTTCTCTATAGAAGCACAAGTCTACAGTCATTGTACTAAATTAAAGTTGGGGGAAAGGTGGTCCATTTACCTAATCCCACATTGTTACAAAATGGAAAATTAGGAGGACAATCATTCACAAATTGTGGCTTGTTTCATTTTGTAGCACGTGTTATATGATAATCATTCCATTAATCTAGATCTAGTTTCTTACTAAATGTTATATTAATATGACACTCATTCACAAATTATGGAATGTTCAACTTATAACAAAACGCTATGATTAGTACATTATATGACAATCATTCCATTAACCTAGACTTAGGACCAGGGATGAAAAATGGAACGAACTGCTCTTGGGTTCAACTTATCTCGACTCAGTCAATTAATGATTTGGGCATGTGGATCGATTCATTTTTTTTTTCTTATTTTTGGGCTTTTTTTATTAATTTCTTAAAAAATAATATTAGTTTTTGGGCTTATTTTATTAATTTTTTTTAAATGAGTCAACTCGTTAGAAGCAAATGTGCAACAAGATGAAGAAGAATCTTCCGAAGTACAAGTGATCAATCTCCACCTAAGTAATGGAGTCAAACAAAGTACATCATGGATAAATGCTCAAAAAGTTTGAAATGAAATAGTTGAAATCAATGGACGCTCCAATGAGCTTATCAATCAACTTTGACAAAGATAATCAAGGTACTTCAATATACAAAACAAAATATTCACACCTTAGAGCCGTAAAACGAGTCTTTAGATATCATAGTGGCACTAAGACATTGCATCTATGGTATCCTAACGGCACCCAAAAGGAGAATATTGTATTAAAATTTGTGAATATGGAAAATCAATTGGCCGACATTTTCACTAAATCTCTAATTCTTCATAGATTTTCATATATTCAAATAGGTTTGGGAATTATTGATGAATTTGACGTATGTGGCTAAATTATATTCATACTAAATATTCTTATATGATTGATTCTATGCATAATTGGTTGAAATTTATTTAAATTTTATCCAAATAAATTTGCTTTTGTGATTTCATGACTCATGTTTTAATTAATATTTTTACTATAAAGTGATGATTATCCTCTTGTTTAAATCTACATATATTTGGCATGTTGTGCTTAATTGAGGGAGAATATTATTATTTCCTATGGTTGATTTAACGTTCCATACTCTTTCTCTCATATTTTCTACCTTTTTACTTATGTCAAAGGGAGAAATTGAGTAAGACAGATTTGAAAAGCATTAAAAATGAGGAAAATGAGTGAGATGATATGTTTTGAATGATTAATGATATACTTTAAATAGTCTATTAATTAATAAATTTTAAATGGATGATGATTGAGTAAAAGATGGGAGGAATATATGGATTACATGCAAAATTTAAGATTTATATTCCTTATCAATTGTTCAATATTACTTTGCAAATCATTTTGTTTGTCATAATAAAAAAGGGAGAAATTGTTGACTTATAGTTGATTATAACCTTAAAGTTTTGATTATAACAAACAAGTTAATCTTATTTACTAAAAAGTTGAATTCAAATGAAGTTTTTCAAAGCATGTGATGGAAAATTGATCGATGGTCGTCAAAAGATTAAAAGCCATCATCACAAATCGGACTCATGAAGGAAGTCAAGATCGAAATCGCACATTCAAGAACTTAAGAGCTAAACTTTAGAGTAAGATCAAAGACTTCATTTACTAACACTTTGATATCTGGTAATGAATGCTTAAGCTCAAAATCCTTCTATGCATTAAACAATTTTGTACATTAAAATCATTCTATTGCAATGATTTGATGAAATATAAAAATGATTTTTAAACATGATATTTGGACATGAAAAACATTTTTATCTTGAAAAGTTAGTTAAAAATACTTACCAAAAGTCCATGCTTTTCAAAACATTCGAATCGGAACGAATGGAGCTAAAAATTAAAAAGACCGGACTGTCGGGCGGCTGGTTAGAAGTTTTCAGACCATTCTAATCTCTAATTTTTATTGCAACAATGGCTATATCGGTCATCCAAACAAGAGGTGGTTAACCATAAGAGTCATCCAGACTCTTCGATTTTTATTTTTATTTTTATTTTTTTACGCTTTGAAGTGGATAAATATTTCTACTTTTTGCATTCAATGCAACATTTTTCAACATCTTTAAAAGTGAGATATCTTTTGGGAGATTTTTTTAAGCTTACATTTTCATTCATTTCATCTATTTCTTCATATCAAAAAAATTTGATTGATTCAAACTCTTTAATCATCATCTTCATCAAATATTTTCATCTCTCCTTTTGTACTTAACTTATTTCTATTACTCATAAAAGAGAGACATATTTTGAAAAAGATTTTTGAACTTACATTGCATATATTTATTCTATTTCTATTAAAAACTTTGATTGATTGAATAAAACTTATAAAATCATTATATTCGTTGGATATAGAAGATAAACGGGAACTATACAATATGCATAATTAAGTAGATTCTTTGATGAAATAAATGAATTTCGTTTATTCAAATTTTAAGTTTTAACACGTGCCAGTAGAACAAAATAAATTCACACACAAAGACAAACGAAAATATTACGTCAACTGGTGAAGCAAGCAATCTTAGCATATTGCGTTGGGGTTGTACCCTAGCATTTTATTCCACAAAAATCCACTTTGTGCTATAGAAAATTTGAACTTATCACATGATGGATTTTTTGAGTGTGAAGTGTGCATGAACCTAGATAGGATCGTAGGAGTTAGGAAAGTTCTCAAATTTCAATTTCTCTATATAAGCACAATTTTACGGTCATTGTTGTTCACTATACTCGACAACCTTTCTCTAGATAAAAACGAAAATACATTGGATAAGGTTTCATTTTTGTAGACTCGAGCTGACACGTTTCTCACTTTTAATCATAGTCCTAAATAATAAAATATGACTTCATATGAATGAGGTGATTTTAGTCTCACAGGTTAAGAGGGGTCCCAATAAACACTCCATCAAAAATAAGTATGTACTAACTCAATCTCGAGCAAGCCTACGTACTTGTGGAAATATATGTGTATAACTTGAGAGATTCTTAGACGAAATAGATGGATTTGGTTGTTTGAAATTTAACCCGTCACATACCATCTTACTCATACGAGTTTGGAATTAGTTACGGCCATGAGATTTTGTGTTTTAGAAATAACAAACTCTGAAATTACATTGCTTTATGTCAATGTGAATTTTTTACACTATAATTATGAATCTTCCATGGCCATGAAATCTTCTTATGAATATTTTGAAAAGGACAATGAAAAGACAAAATGAGGAAATTTATTACGAAACAATGTCGACATATTTGGCACATTTAAGTAGAAAATTGAATGGTCAACCAATGCTAGGACCATGAATGTCTGAATTTTATTAAAATCTAATTTTGAGAAAATGCGCACATTTTTGGATTATTCTAGGCTTAGAATTTTACATTTTCCAAATGTATAGATATTCCTAGAGTTGAGACAAACACAAAACGTCAACAAAATTGCATTGGGCACTACAACAAAATTGAATTTGCTTACCAAAATATTAGTCGCTAAAGGCCCATTATCAGCCGGTAAAACTAATTCCCGACTAGAAAATATTGGTCGGAATGTAGTTGCCAAAGGTCAGCCAGCAAAAGTTTTTACCGATCAAAATGCATGTTAGTCGGCAAATGTAAAGAATTTTGCTTACTATTTGAAATCACAAAGCAATAGCAAAATAATATATTATATCAAAGACAAGTCAATTCGATAGCTACATACACATAAGTCCACAAATAGTAGCATTAGGCAATAAAAATCCTAATCGTGTTCCAAAATATGAGAAGATTAGTGTAGTCCAAAAGTAACATTAGCTATAATAGAGTATTAACCATATAGATAACTCTAAACTAATAATCATGTGACTCATGATCAGGTAATGATGATGGATAAGTAGTGGGCACAATAGGGCTGCTTATCCTAGCAATAGCACCTGGCATAATCACTTCCAACAATGAGATAATACGGATAATACGGGTAGCAATAGCACCTGGCATAATCACATCAATAATTTTTTTGAAGTGATGTGACGAAAAATATGTGGTTGAAAAAGAAAGAAAAGTTATTGATGTGATGGAAAATATTATTTTATTGAAGAATGTGTGGTTGAAAACAAGTAGAAGAATGAGAATGAAAAAAATAATGTGGGACAAACGGGGGCTTCTAATATGAAGATAATAAATAAGTAGAAGTCATTTTTAATCAATGGTAATGAACTATGATTTTTGGGCATGTTAATGTTATGGGCGGTTAAGGACATCTCCACTACCCACTTTAAAAAGTTAATTGCTAAGGATTCGAGATAAATAAACATCCCATCATTTTCATGTGTACATCATATAGTTAAATGTATAAATGTGTTATCTTATTTGCTTTTATGTTAACATGATATTTAAATATCAACCGCGTTACGTGTACATAATCATTTACCAAATTTTTTATCGAATTGACAAGTGACAACCCCCTATTGGAGGGCGCCTATGGGCCTAGGCGCCCCCCAATAGGGGGCTGCCACTGTCAATTCGATAAAAGATTTGGTAAATGATTATGTACGAATAGAATTATCCTTTGAACATTAAGTTTTATATTATTATTTATCATTACATATTTACACGTCAATGCATACATAAGAATACATGAAGTTTCAAGAAATAAAAGTTATCAATTATCAACAAGTCAAAGAATTCTTTTAAAGATATATATTCCGAATGATTCTTTTAAAGATAGACTATTATTTACTTAGAAAAAGTATTCTTTGAAACCTAGAATTCTTTGAGTGGTAAGTATTCTTGTAAAGATAGACTATTATTTGTAGAAAAGTATTCTTTGACTTAAAGATATTTTACTCCATTTGCATTAATATATGTCTATCATCTCCTTCTGCCTGTCATTAGAAAAGTATTAATGCAAATACGGGAGTAAAATATCTGTTCCATTTAGTAATAATAAAGTTAAAGATATAAGTGTTTGTTCATTACATATTTCTCCTCAGCCACAAGATGGATCTAGCCTTTGATATCCCTGTAATGCGTATTCTTCCATAGCTGAATTTTATCTAGTCTCCCAGTTTCATTATCCTATCCTATTAGAAAAAGTAAGAACAATTTTCAAAATCGCTTATGCTCGAGTGGTGGCACTGCAAGTGATAAAAGAATATGATGTCAATAAAAAGAAAAACGTTGACAAGAACTAAATAATTCAATCATAGAAACCTGTCTATGTGGGCACAATGGTTGGTGTAGGTTGGGTGGTAAGAGCATGGTGCGTGCTAGGTATAGTTGTAACGACTCGGATCTATATACACAAGTCGTTATATCATACGTACTATTCAATTTGGGTGAGCCTATACCCACTTATCCCCTCAAGGCTTTCTATTGCGTCCCCCAAGAATCAAACCTAAGACATCTGCTTAATGAGAAACTTAAGTTGTCCTTCAAGATTCGAATAAAGGACCTCTATCTAACGAGAGATTTAAGTTGAATCCTGATACCAAAAAACTTTGCCTAATGAGAGACTCAAGTTAAATACTGACACTCTCATTAGGCAGAAGTGCGATAGAAATTCGTGAAGGAGTAAGTTGGCTTATGCCCACCCAACGCGAACAGTACGTCATATAATTAAATGTATAAATGTGTTATCTTATTTGCTTTTATATTAACACGATATTTGAATATTGTTTTACGTTATTGTTTATCATTACATATTTACACATGTCAATGCATCAATAAGTATACATGAGTTTCAAGAAATAAAAGTTTTCAAATGTCAACAAGTCAAAGAATTCTTTTAAAGATATATATTCTGAAGGATTTGCTTAGAAAAGTATTCTTTGAGCGGTATATTCCGAAAGATTCTTTTAAAGATAGACTATTATTTACTTAGAAAAGTATTCTTTGAGCGGTATATTCCGAAAGATTCTTTTAAAGATAGACTATTATTTGCTTAGAAAAGTATTCTTTGAGCTGTATATTCCGAAGGATTCTTTTAAAGATAGACTATTATTTGCTTAGAAAAGTATTCTTTGAG
>CAIGRF010338732.1:7281-21320 GCA_903798235.1 Fraxinus ornus
TCGAACTTTTTAGTAAGCATAATTGCTTCGGTCGAAGAACGGAGGCACATACAAAGATTGACTCATCTAGAATAATATAATAAATCGATTTAAAGCTCTAATACCAATTGAAAAATACGAAGTTAGACCCTAACAACACCTAGAGGGGTGAATAGGTATAAAATGCAGAATTAATAATTACTAGCGAATTAAACACCAACAAGTCACTTTTTAATTCTTTTCTAGATGGTTATTCAATCAGTCAATTTAATCCTATTTTTAAATACCGCAGATAATCAAAACAATAAACAAAGAATTAATAAGATACGGACGTTCACGGAGAAACCCGACTGGAAAAAACTCTGGGCACTTCGCCAGTCAATCTACTATAAATGATTTTAACAACTTACAGTCTATCAGACTAGACGACTCGTACTATTTGATCTCTCGACTGCATTCTTCACAGCTCTCCGTGGATCTCATGCTTCTCTGCACCAATCCTTAGCTGCTGTTGCCAAAACTCTCCGTAGAATCTGCTACCCTACAGCACTCCTAGCTTTGTGAAATCGTCTATCTCCCGTGGATCAACGAAGAATGCCTTGTTCTTCACAGACTGGAACTCCAGTCAACTTCCCTCGTTCTTCAGAACTCTGACCAGATGTAGAGGAAAGATAATTTGGTATTTGGATTATTGGAATGGTGTTTTTCTCACCAAAACAATTAAAACAGACGAAGGTTAAAAGATAAAATAAAATGAATCTCTCACATATGAATCTCTCTCAATGTTCAACCTTGTAAATTTTCGTACAGATGTGTTTTGGTATATATATAGGTAGGTTAGGAAATGAATGGGCTGGGTAAAAAGCCTTTAAATCGCGAAATAGGATTTTTTCGTATAACCGTATCACTCGAGCGAAGACTCAGCGACGTTGATCGATAGCCTGACGCTCGAGCGAAGGAGGGGCGACAGTCTAGCGATGATGTTTCTGTTTTTGTAGCTCGAGCCAAACCTTAGCGACAGTCTAGCAAAAATCTGCACCGTTTTCCTCATTTTGCCATTCTCGAACCTTAGACCTAGTAACCATATTTTTAACTATTTGCACATTATTTGTTGACTTTTTAAATATAGTACAATTCAGTCCTTTTGTTTACAGAATTGCCAATCATAAAACATCTAAAACCTAACAATACATATTATAGTTTTGATGAAACAATTGATAAATCAGAACTGAGCCTAGAAGAAGATTTCTTAAATAGCTTGACTTCGAATGGTATTCCACTACATAAATTGAAACTTAAAGTAAACTATCTTCTGATGTTATTACGAAATATCAATTCTTCCGAAGGATTATGCAATGAGACATGCCTTACTTGTCGCAAATTTGAAAAGAATGTGCTAAAAAGTATGTCTTCTTACCAAGGATTCCTTTTATATCTCTGAAAAATAATTGAAACTCAATTCCTCGCAATGATGATAAGTAAAATGCAAGGTCAAACACTTGATTTCGTTGGTTTGTACCTTCCAGAACCAATTTTTTGTCATGGTAAGCTTCATGTAGCGTGCACATCTATAATACTTCTAATGAAACCATTAAAAACAGACNGTTGGTTTGTACCTTCCAGAACCAATTTTTTGTCATGGTAAGCTTCATGTAGCGTGCACATCTATAATACTTCTAATGAAACCATTAAAAACAGACATTTTACACAAACGCATGTACAAAAAAAGTTGTTTACATGGAAATTCTTTCTTTGATAAATAGATACGTCCCCTCTTCATCCTCTACCTCTTGATTGCAGTTTACAAATGTGAGATTAGAATCCTTTATTTAATTGAATTGATTTCTTTAATTTTGTTTATTTGTAGATCTATGATCTTGTTTTTCCTTCTTCACACTGACCATGTTTCTTTTAGGAGATTGACTACACAAAAAAGTTGCCAATGCAGAGCAATTTGCAGAAATTCGTTTGTTTCATAATCTTATTTGTCTACATGGTATTTGAGGATCATGCCATTTTACATATATACATATTCATAGCGCAGGTATGCACACATACACATACATCTACTGACACTTGAGAATTGAGATATGTTTTTTTATTTTTTACTTCTAGAGATATGATCACATCAATGTTGACATTGACCTTTTAGGCACTTATTGTTCTGGTACTTGATTTAGGTTTGAAATGGGATCTTGTAAGTGAAGCAATTAAAACTAGTTTGCAATTAAAGGCAGATCATTGAGATTTTATACATGTATCTTTCTTGATGACATCAATTCGAGTCTTATCATGAAATATTTTCATTTCCTACTGGATATTTTTTCGTTGACTTTTTCTATTTTTTATGCCCCCTAACTTCATCTACTTCTTTAAGATCAAAAGAAAAAATTGGGACTATTGGAGGAGGGTGAATTGAAAGACGAGAGTTCTATTGGAAAGGAGATAATCGGTGAGAAATCTACTATGTTGGGTAAGAAACAGGGTACGATAGCAAAATTATATCGTACATCATTTTTTTGGTTCATGGAATTCTCTAACCCTCTTGGATTTTCTCTATTCTCTTCATTTTCTAGCGGTTCCTAAATTTAATGTAGACCAATTAGAGAGAGCTTCTTATAAGGAGTTGGTTAAAGTCATTGAAGCTTTTGATGTCATTTGGAGATGCTTGATGCTCAAGATCCCCTTGGTAGTCGTTATGTTGACATGGAAAACATGGTTATTTTCATTCTACTTCTGTTTTTCTTCATTTGCTTAAACATATTAATTAGGGGAAGACAGTTTAGGCTAATGCTGAAAATGATGTACTACATTATTTTTATATAGCCGATGGCTAATGATCGTGGAATCCTACTCTTGTTGATGATATGTTTTGAGTTTTTTTTTTCTTTTTAAAGTTTTTTTTTGTTTTTTGGTTGAAGAAAAAAATATGTTTTATGACTTCTCTATATGTGCATTCTCTGGTGGTTTTTGTAAAATTTGCAGTTGGTGATTCTATTAAATCCATAATTTTTAATTATTTGTACTTTGTTAAACTGATTAGGAGAGCAAGAAGTTTAAGCGACTGAAAAAAACTCGAAGGGATACAGAGATGAATACCTCTGGGTTCTCTGATGAAGAGGAGTTTATTGGGAAGTGGAAAGGGAGGGTGTTTGTAGATCTTTATGTCGGTAGGCTTTCAAGTAAGTTATAATTACATATACATATAGGAATTTGTTTTTATGTATGTGTGTGCATAATGCATCAACAGTTCAATACTTAGATCAATTGTAAAATAAAATTTATGCTTTTAATCTTTTTTTTTTATTTTGCGTTTTTACTATACCTGGTTGAATTTCCTTTTTATATATGCTTAAGGCAATTACTCAAAATTTTATATGCTAATTTTCATTAGTGCATTTGTTTAAATTCTATTAATGTTTGATTGCATTGGCATTGAGGATTTGTTTCTCAATTAAGTTAATCAGATTGAGGATATCTAATACCTTGTTCTTAATCATGATTCTGCCTGGTTTTTAAGGGAAAATGGTGAGAGTCGGTGTCTTCTATGACGCTCTTAAGAGCATATCAATGAAGAGATGAGGGAAAAGTGTCATGTCATGATTCAACCATCCTCCAAAGTCATTATTAAGTTTCTCTTCAAGATGCAAAATCATGGTATAAAAAATATTATGTGGTATTACTTCGTCCATTTACGCATGCAAGATTATATCTATACCCTTAATTCTTTGTGATGTCTGTAGATACATTGGAGAGTTTGAGTACGTCAATTATCACCGATCTGGTAAAATTGTGGTTCAACAAATGTGAAGTCATCAGCCCTCACTTTGATATTCGTGTCTAGGAAATTGAGGGATGTACATTAAGGTTTCTTCCCTCTAGGCAGGTAATGTATAAAGAAATTATACATTGATATTTGGACGATGATCACTTGGTGAATATTGAGCTATTAGCAAGGCCATATGATGATATATATGTTTTGCACTTGTAACTTTATTTCATGGAATATTTTTTTGGAGCACACACTCTCTTATTCAAACTTTTATTAAGGTATCTTCAATTGGTATGTGAATGGAATATCTCCATTCCCAAATAGCTTTCACATCTTCTTATCGAGAAATGTGATTATTATGTTTGATTTTATGATAGGAACTTACCGGCTGACTCCCAACTTCGGGTGATCCTGTTGTTGATTGAAACCTCTATAGATACTCTACTTCATCCTGTAAGGAAACTGATGAGATTCGGGATAGGAAAATGTATTTAGAAACTGTAACTGAGGATGAATATCAAAATGTAATGAACACCAAAGCTGTAGATTGATTTGAAGTGAATGATAACAAATTCCAAGGCTATACGAAAGGCCTGGTCTCTCCTCCTATTACACAATTATCATGCATAAAAAATGAATCCTTCATGTTCCCTTCCCCCCAATTTATTCACGTTTCATCTTATTTTACTATTTTACCCCCACTCTGCTAACTAACTTTTAATGAGCTGGTAACCCTTTTTTTTTTGAGCATAAGTGAATTGGATTGGGGGCCTATCATTACCCGCCGCCCCGAAATCCACCTTGTCCTCAAGGGGGAAGCTAGGAAACTGTAGACGGATGGCATCGAAAGGCTTCCATGTAGCTTCAAACTCTGGCAAACTCATCCACTTAATCAGAACATCTGGGCTTGCAGTTGCGGAGTGTAGATTAGAGCGAATATCGAGTACAGATTCAGGTTCTAATAGAAATTCCCCACTGGCGGTCAGATGCTGTGGGAAGGATGAGACTGGCTGCTTATCTCCAATGGCTTTACGAAGCTGAGACATATGAAAGACCAGATGAATTGCAGCTGTGGATGGAAGTTTTAACCTATACGCGACCTGTCTAACCCTTGATTCTACTTCGAATGGACTAAAGTACCGTGTTGACAACTTCTGAGACGCTCTTTTAGCTTCAGATTTCTGGCGAAATGGATGGAGCTTGAGATAGACCAGATCCCCAACTTCAAACTGGATGTCACGTCGGTGGCCATCATCTAATTCTTTCATTCTGGCCTGCGCTCTACTAAGCTGCACCCTCAGTTATTTTAATACTTCATCCCGCTCGAGTAAGAGCTACTCTACTAAAGAATTCGTTGTCATTCCTTTCTCGAAGGAAAGAATCTGAGGAGGCTCCCGCCCATATACAAAAAACTCGGCCCAATGAAAAAATTGGCTCCACACCCGGGGTCTGCTCGACATGAAGCAACGTAGGTACGTTTCCAGACAACGGTTTATAACCTCAGTCTATCCATCCGTTTGGGGGTGGTAAGCCGTGCTGTGTTTAAGGGCAGTCCCCTGTGCTTTGAAGAGCGCTGACCAGAATGAACTCATAAAAATGAGGTCCCGGTCAGATATAATGGAACGAGGCATCCCATGGAGTCTCACCACCTCTCTGATGAACACCTCCGCCATAATAGGAGCAGTTAAAGGGTGTTTCAGGCCGACAAAATGTCCATATTTGCTCAAACGATCAACAACCACCAAAATAGTATCCACGCCCCCTGATCGCGGTAACCCTTCAATAAAATCCATAGAGATGTCTTTTCAAATGAGCGCTGGAATTGGTAAGCGCTGCAAGAGGCCCCCAGGTGATAGGGTCGCATACTTATTCTGCTGGTAAATTGCACAATTAGCCACATATTGTTTTACCGTCGACCTCATCCCGTGCCAAAACACTTCTCTGGTCGTCCGTTTATAAGTCTTAAGAAATCCGAAGTGTCTCCCAACCAATATATTATGGCACTCCTAGAGCATTAGTGGTACAAACTGCAACTTGCTAGGCAATACCACTCTCCTATGGTAACATAACAACCCATCTACTAACGTGTACCCCCCCTGGATGAAAACTCCTTCCTGCAAATCCTTCACTATTCTGTCCAGCA
This sequence comes from Fraxinus ornus, assembly GCA_903798235.1. Classification (NCBI taxonomy): domain Eukaryota; kingdom Viridiplantae; phylum Streptophyta; class Magnoliopsida; order Lamiales; family Oleaceae; genus Fraxinus; species Fraxinus ornus. The sequence goes on from CAIGRF010338732.1 coordinate 13,176, forward strand.
CCTCATCTCTGGCGACATCCTCCTTGATTTCGGCTATTTGAAGCACTTTAGGGACTGTTAAAGCCAAGCAGTTAAGGGCTAGTTATAATCTGGATAGAGCATCGACGACCTTGTTCTCCAACCCGGGTCGGTACTGGATGTCAAACTGATATCCCTTAAGTATAATGAGCCATTTTTTATGGTCTTCACTTACTAAATGTTGCTCCAATAAGAACTTAAGACTCCTTTGATCAGTCCGAACAATAAAATACCTACCCATTAAATAGTGCCTCCATTTTTGCACTGCAAACACCACAGCCATGAGTTCCCGTTCATATACCGACCTATACCTGACACTTTGCGGTAAAAATCTGCTGAAAAAGGCCACTGGATGGTTGTCTTGCATCAAGACTACTCCTAACCCATGCCCAGAGGTGTCTGCTCCAACAACGAACTGCTTGGAAAAGTTCGGCAGTGCCAACACTGGAATACTGATCATAGCGGATTTGAGGTTTTGAAAAGTTGTTTCTGTCTATCCATCCCATCGAAAACTGTCCTTTTTTAGTAATTAAGTCAAGGGCCAGGCTTTCTTAGCATACCTTAGTACAAAACGTCGGTAATACACCGTGAGTCCTAGGAACCTTCGAAGCTCCTTAAGAGTGCCAGGACTTGGCCAGTCGACCATGGCTGCAATTTTTGACTGATCCGCTGCTACCCCCTATTCAGAGATACGTGGCCTAGATATTCCACTTCCTTTTGGCCGAATAGACATTTCTTTTCATTGGCGTACAACTGATGTTTATGCAATTCTTTCAACGCTACCCCAAGTGATGCAAGTGTTCTTCCAGGGACAGACTGTAGACCAAAATATCATCGAAGAAGATAAGAACAAACTTCCGTAAATATGGCCGAAACACCTCATTCATCAAATGCTGTAAGGTAGCTGGGCCATTGGACAACCCAAACGGCATGACTAAGAACTTATAATGGCCCTCATGAGTGCGAAACACCGTCTTTGGAATGTCTCCAGGTCGGACTCTGATTTGATGGTACCTCGATTTCAAGTCCAACTTTGAGAACACCCGCGACCCATGCAATTCATCCTGCAATTCATCAATCACAGGAATTGGAAAGCGGTCTGGTATAGTCACTTTGTTTAATGCTCGATAATCAATGCAAAATCGCCAACTCCCGTCCTTCTTTACCAACAATACCAGACTGGAGAAAGGACTTTGACTAGGTTGGATAATGCCTGCAGCTAGCATTTTCCCGACCAATTTCTCTATCTCATTCTTCTGCACATATGAATATCTGTAGGGCCTGACATTCATAGGGGTTACTTCGGGCTGCAACAGAATGGCGTGATCATGCACTCTTATTGGGGAAAGTTTGTTAGGCCACTCAAAGACATCCTGATGATTTCCCAATAATTTCAAGATAGAATCATGTACCTCTACCACTGGTGTTTCCGCCTCCACATCCAAACTCCTTAATTCCAGTAGAATACCTTGTTCTCCTTTTCTGTAGGTTCTAACCATTGACTTCAATGACACTTGAGTCTTATCCAAATTGGGATCACCCTGAAGCACAATTGGCTCCTCGCCAACCTTGAACCGCATTGTGAGAGCACTCCAATTCACTTGCATCTTACCCAATGTTTCCAACCACTTCATTCTAAGGATAACATCATTACACCCCAATTTCAATGGTAAGAAATCCTCCACCACCTCCACTTCGGGTAGAGTTACCACCACTCCTTTGCAAATGCCCCCCATTTGACTTATACTCCAGTACCCATTACAACTCCATAAATGGCTGACTCTGTAACACCTAGTTCTAGCTTCTGAACCAGCTCAGATGAGATAAAATTGTGGGTGGCCCCACAATCAATAAGGACTACTACTGGTATCCCATGAATGGCTCATCGCAGTTTCCTAGTTTTGGGCGCAGTGAGCCCTACCACCGATTTAATCGACAGCTCCACCATTTCACTCATTTTCACACCAAATTCTTCTCTCGAGTCCTCAATTTCATCTTCTCTCACCAATAGCACTTGCAACTCTCTATTTTTACACTTATGACCCGGAACGTACCTTTCATCACATCGATAACAAAGTCCTTTCTCCCTTTTAAGCCGTATTTCACCGTCGGTCAATCGTCAAAATGGTGTCGCTGCTCTTTCGACCCTCGCCGGACATTGGGTCGTCGAGCCTGGAAGCTTCGCGACCGTAGGATGTGTGTTGTGTTCTGTTTGGACCATATGACTCGTGACTTTAGGATATATGCCCATATAGCTTGGGCTTTTTTCTCCTGAGCTGGCTAAGTTGGCTACCTGATTCTTATATCTAAATGGGTCTCCCACAGCAAGAGCCCATTTTAAGGACTCATTATGGTCCTCAACTCGTTGGGCCAGCTCCATGATCTGGCCCAACCCTTGTGGCCTGATCATCCTTACCTCCGCCCTGATAACAGGGTCCAACCCATTAATGAAGTTCCCTTCCAACACTGAATCGGGGATATCTGTCAAAGGCGCCGCTAGTAATTCGAACCACCACCTATAATCTCGTACCATTCTGTCTTGTTTCAAGGCCAACAGCTTCTCCAACACTCTTCCCTCCTGTGATGGCCTAAATCTCTGCAATAAATGCAGCTTTAAATCCTCCCAACACAACAATGGTTGGCGACCATTTTCCCACTGATATCATGTCGGTGCCTCCCCTCAAAGCAAACCGTCGCTGCTTCCAACTTTTCCCAGTTAGCTGATTCACACTAAAATATCGTTCTGCATAAAAAAATCCATGCGTCCGGTGACTCTCCATTGAAAATTGGCATTTCCAATCATATGACTCGATTATCTGGCCTAGCAGTCTCCTCAAATGGTGGTCGATTAATTTAAGTTCCGGCCATTTCCTGAGATTTGTTCGGGGTTTTCGAACTCAGAGTTGCTATTGCAGATTCGGACATTCCACATTTTTCCTTCGGTCCTTTTCCCCTTCGCTCTACTTTGCTACTACGAAATCAAATTTCTCCATCATCGTGGCAAGGTCCTTATGTAATTCCGTTCTCATAACCTCTACTTCTCCTTGCAAACCGTCAAACCTCGACTCTAGCTGTCCAGCCCTTTCCATAATCGTCATGCTCTGATACCAAATTGATAGGAACTTACCGGCTAACTCCCAACTTTGGGCGATCCTGTTGTTGATTGAAACCTCTGTAGATACTCTACTTCCTGCTGTAAGGAAACTGATGAGATTCGGGATAAGAAAATGTATTTAAAAAGTGTAATTGAGGACGAATATCAAAATGTAATGAACACCAAAGCTGTAGATTGATTCAAAGTGACTGATAACAAATTCCAAGGTTATACGAGAGGCTTGGTCTCTCCTCCTATTACACAATTATCATGCATAAAGAATGAATCATCCCTATTCCCTTTTCCCCTAATTTATTCACGTTTCATCTTATTTTACTATTTTACCCCCACTCTGCTAACTAACTTTTAATGAGCTGGTAACCCTTTTTTTCTTCAAGCATAAGTGAACCGGATTGGGGACCTATCATTTTACCCTCATTTCATCTGTCCTTTCTCTGGTAGATTGAGCATACTGTACTTAGTATAATAATTAGACTTCAAAAATACTACCCTGCCAAACCAGATGTGCAATTATATTGTGCCAATCCCAAGTGAATGCTAATTGCTCAAGTCCTCAAAATTGAATCTCAGTTTTCTTACTTTTCTTCCTTCTACACATCTTTTTTCAATTGTTTGACTCTCATTTTACTTTTCAATTTGGATACGTTGTGCTGATTACATTTGTTGGTGTCATGGACCATGAAGAGAATGTTAGTCAAAAAGTACAATCCTTGCGTACATTAGTTTTTGACGTGAGTGATCCGTACCTGAATCAACATGGCACTTAAAAAAATTGAAAGGGTGTGTTCCATGGTTTGGTTGCTTGGAGCTAAACTGTTAAACCTTGATTCTTTAAATACGAACTCTTCACTTCTCGTCTATATGCATTTATCAGAGAGGCTGTGTACAAAGAAGAATTTAGTTTGACAAAGTGGCGCTTAGATGATTGCTTTTATTACCTTGATGATTTTTGTCATCCAAGATTACCACTTCTGTTGCAATTCTTCAATGTTATTAGGTTCCATTTGCCATTTTAAAAAAATAGGTTCTTTCATAATTATTTCCTATTTTCATAATGTTTGATAATAAAGTTGAGTATCGACAACCCACCCGCCTTCACCTAACCCTACCAAATCAACCAAATCCATCCCACCTCCACCGTGTAGACGACCGCCACTCACCTCCATCTCTACTGTGTGGAAACCCCCACCAACGCCATGACAAATAATTTCCTCCTACGTTCTCCACTTTTACCATGCCGACAACTGTCAATCCCCACCTCCACCTTAACCTCCGTACCAAAGCAAAACCAAACCAAACCCAGAAATATCTATTCAGAAAACAAACACACGGATTAAAAAAATCTAGAATCTACCCAACCGTGTTTGCACATGGTGGTGGCAGTGAAATTTATGCAACCTTCATTTCTATAGAACTCTACCTATCTTCAATTTCAATTCTCCCAACACTATCATTTTCTATTCACATGTAGGATGGGTGAACCCACATGGGGTCATGTGGGGTGAAATGACCCCACAAAATTTTTAGGTTTTTTTTGGGTATAGTTGTTTTGAACCTTTTACATTAAGATACCGTTTTTCTCAAATTTATATATTATGTGAAAAAACCTATAATTGCCCTTTACGACCTATGACGCGCTCATTACAGGATGTCAAATGAAGTTGAAAAATTACATTTTTAATATCATTTTGAAGTGCTCACAACCTAGACTTTTGCTTGTCAATAGCGTGCGAAACAACCAACCATAACAAAAGTTACGATGAGTCAAAATAGGTCATCCCAAACTAGTATTTTGAGAGTTTTGATAATATCATAACTTTAAAAATTTGTTGGCTTCCTTCGACAACATATGAGGTACTAAAACATTTTCTAAAATCCCTGCAGCGATTTGATTTGGAAGATAAATTAGCGCAACTTACTTAAAATGACATATAAAATTCTACAGATATCAGATTGACAAGATTTCAAGTTTATTCAATAACTAACCCATGAGGCTATCAAACCCCACTGATCTGTCCAAAAATTTAAAGTAACGATTGAGATACAAATTGAATAAAAACATTAAGTCGCCGACTTCTCCATAGCACATTGCATCTTTATCTACTATCATCCACGCCCCAAACAAATCAAATCAACCTGTAAGAAGGGAATTAACCCATGAGTTTGAAACTCAATAGATATAATCGGTGCATTTCGTTATCAAATTAGAAAATTCGAACTATATATTCATACAGTCTCAAGTAGATGGATTTTTCGGCAAAATTCATTTTTATAGAATCATCATAACACGTAGATCTAGAGAATGATCATTGAAACTATAGTAGTGTCAAAGCACCGTACCTGGAGGTACTAATTCATTCATATTTTTTTTACGAAAAATCATAACTTGAAAATGAAATAACCACTTGCATCTTTACCTACCTTCGTTTAATGGTTTTGAATCGATGAAGTTGAATGTGAATATTGTTTCTTGACTGCAACCAATGCTTTTAAAAAAATCTACCACTCTTTTCTTTCCCTTACTTTGGAATTTTTTCTTGCTTGTTCAAAGTGTATATATTTCCATGTATAAATCACACACATATATTAGAATGTATGAATAATTTGAAAATGAAAGGTCAATTTCTCCAAAAAAAAAAAAAACGGTTCAATATCATTCCCAATTAAAAAGAATTTAAAATTGGTTAATTGTAGGTTTCATTTCTAAATTTTAGGTACTAAACATGTAATACATGTGTGTGTTTTGGATTTAAATGATTTATTTATTCACCAATTGATGAGATATATTCCTCTGTGTGTGTGTGTGTGTGTGTTTATAAATATATGGCTTGTCATTTTTGAATTTTGAGAATCAAGTGATTATCAAATAAATTTTTATCCTTGGTCCCTACAATTTATTTACTTAATAACAACACAAATCCCCAAATAAAGACTTTAAATCATCTTTTACTTATAATTTGGTCCTTTTGAAAAATAATGTGTGCAACTCTAGTCTTGGAAATATTTACTATACAAATATAATTTTTTTTCCATCGTCGGGTCCAATCTTTGGGGAACATTACATTCCGTCCTACTTTAAATAATTTTTCCTTTAAAAAAATAAAAATAAAAATAGTGCATGGTTGCTTTGTGAACATCTATACGATTAAATTTATTGAATACATATCGGACTAATATTGATCTTTCATTTCTTATGTAGGCCGAACTAAGGCTAGTCTAGGGGCTATGCTCATTGTGCTAAATCATCACATTAAAATATAATTCTATTTTCGTTTTATTTAGTTATTGTCAAGCTTCTACATTCCTTACACCTTAAAGAAACTTCATCCTCCAAATTTACTTTTTGATTTGGCAGAGTGTCGGATATTTGTCTTTAACTTCTTTTTTCCCAAGTAACTTCTTCTACTCCATGATTACTCCATTGTACTTTGATCAGTTGAATCTCTTTGTTCTGTAACTTATGTACCTTTCGATCCAATATTACAATCGGTAATTCCTCATAAGATAAATCTTTCTATACTTCTAGAGATTGGTAATTGATCACATGATCATGCATATACTTCCTGATCATTGATATATAAAATATGTTGTGAACTGTCGATAATTTAAGCGGAAAAACCAATTGATAAGCCACATTCCTGACCTTATCAAGTATTTCAAAAGGTCCGACATAACGAGGTCGTAGTTTGCATTTCTTGCCCAATCTAAGTACACCCTTTATTGGTGCCACCTTTAGAAAGACTTTATCTCCAACTTGAAATTTCAAGTCCTTGCTTCTGGTGTCTATGTAGCTCTTTTGTCTATCTTGCACTGCCTTTATCGTAGTACATATCTTATCAATGTCTTCAACTCTTCTTTCAATGATCTCTGGTCCCAAAACTCTATTTTCTCCAATTTCATCCCAATGAACAGGTGATCTGCATCTTCGATCATAGAGGGTTCCATACAGTGTCATTCCAATAGTTTCCTTAAGATTGTTATTATATTCAAATTCCACCAAAGGTAGATACGATTCCCAACTACCTCCTAGATCCAGAATACAAGATCTTCGCATACTTCCAAAGTTTGAATAGTCATTTCAGATTGACCATCGGATTGATGATAATACGTCGTACTAAAATTCAATTTTGTTCCCATAGCTCCTTGTAAGCTCTTCCAAAATTTCGACGTAAATTTCTAATCTCTATCAGACACAATAGAGATGTAGACACTATGCAATCTTACAATCTCTCTAATGTACAACTGTGTCAGCTGATCTAGATTGAATGCCATTTTTGTCAGAAGAAAATGAGTTGACTTTTTTAGATGATCCATTACCCATATAGCATTATATCCTCTAACTAACTCTAGAAATCCTACCACAAAGTCCATTGCGATATTCTCTCACTTCCATTCGGGCAAGTCCAATGGAATTAACAACCTTGTCGATCTTTGATGTTCTGCTTTAACTTGTTGACACACTATGCATTTTGCCACAAATAGGCATATACTTCTTTTCATATTCCTTCACCAAAATGTATCTCGAAGATCTCAATACATTTTTGTTCCACCGGGATATGCTGTGTACGGAGTGAAATGAGTCTCTTCTAATAGGTCTGCACAAAAAAAATCTTGAAACCGCAAACCAAACCAAAAACGTAAGTTTGAAACCGTTGGTTCGGGTCCACGTGGACCCGCGGTTTTTTTCCCTTCAAACCGAACCAAATCGTTTCAAAATGATTTGGTTTAGGTTTCATTTCTCAAAAACCGCATAAAACCGAACCGAACCGTTTTTTAATTAAAAATTAATTTTATTAATTTACGAATTTTAAAGTTTTCACTTTTTAGAAAAAAAATACCAATTTAGCAATACAAATTACAACCAACCCATTAAAATAATCATATAAAGTAAATTAAGTTCATCTTTATTGGCAGATAGTTTTATAAGTCCACAACACACGCCGTGACCCAATATCTAATCTAACATAAAATTAAGACCAAATCATATAAAAAAAGCATTTATTTTATTAAAT
>CAIGRF010338760.1:0-10342 GCA_903798235.1 Fraxinus ornus
AAAGGTTTTGGGGTTCACGTGCAAAATATTTTATTATGAGAATATGTGGTTGAAAATGAGTACATAGAAAAAAAAGTTTTCAAATAATAGTTGTCAAAGAGTAGCTTAGGTTATGGAATAATACATAAACTATTTACCGTTGCATTCAGGATGGACAAAGCCAATTTGCATTGGAAGGCATGCTTTTGGAGATCAATACAAAGCAACCGATACAGTTATTAAGGGAGCTGGAAAGCTAAAATTGGTGTTTGGTAATTTCGACAAATATTTTTATAATGAATTGTGTTCTATGTAGTTCCAGAAGGGAAAGATGAAAAGACAGAAATAGAGGTCTTCAACTTTACTGGTGAGGGTGGAGTTGCTCTCTCCATGTTCAACACTGATGAGGTATGATATTTCAGAATTTGTAGAGTTTTCGCATCAGAATATTTAATTTCTGGACACTAAAAAAATTATATATAAACTAAGCAAACGTGCATTGTACGTTGCTTAAACCTAGTATAACATAAACTGGCAAGACAACTAACTATTCAATAATTTAATTTAAATATAAATATGATCGATAGTAATTAGCAAATAAATAAAAAAATTAGTGAGATCAAACGAAGTACTTACAAATTGTGGAGTAATGTAAAATTTAGTCTGCAATTCGAGTAATTGGCAAATTTAAGGTAGTGAACATGAATCTTGCTATTAACAAAATAATAATATAAAATATAGGCTTTAAAGTGTGGAATAAAAATGCAATTGGTTCAAAAAGTACAACATTATAAACACAAAATCAACCCACAAATAATATTATAAAATTTGATGAAAAAGGGTTAAAATTTTACAAGTTATTATTATTATGTAAAGTTAAATCCAATAAATTAAAACAATTAAAAAGACAACCATTTTTTAAATCAATCACACCCCTTCAAATAAAAACAAGAATTCTATATTTTTCCTTGCTGCCCGCCGGTCAATGGTCACATACGCTTTTTCATATCCATGTCTACGTCAATATTATTTACCTTTGGTATATATAGAAAAGTTTGTCAAATATTATTTTAGATGATCTTTCAATTTTTTAATATTATTTCACTATTAATTTGATTGCATAAACACAATAAGTGGAAATTTTCTTTGTAGTTTTTCAACCCAACAATTAAAAGTAAAATTCACCATTATACATTAAAATACTTAATAGGGCAAAAATCATTAATCTTTAAAAATGAATATGGGGGGTCAGATTGTATAAATTCTCTTATAGCTCCCGTTTGTTCCCCATTGAAACTAAAATTAATTTTTTTCTTTCTTTATATCAACCACACATTCTCCAATAAAATAACATTACACGTAAACCTAAAAAAATTTCTTCTTTTTTAATCCCGCATTCTTAAAGAAATAAAATACTATTCTAAAAATTATAACCTCAAATAATGGGGGCCAAACAGAACATAATTACATTTCTATTTTTGTGAAACACCTAAAATAGATTTGATTATTCATTACTGTTTATTTTGTATCATGTTGAAATGCTTCATCTACAAATTTAAACTATTTAAGATCGAACATATTTATTTATTTTGAATGATCTCTCCAACACTAGTGTTGTCTTCCTTGAGATATGAAGCCCTATATATATATATATATATAAAAGAACAACTTGAAGTTGTCAAAGTAAACAGAGGGTATCATTTTTCTTGTACATGATTTGGACAAAATATTTTTATTAGGTTGACAATATCCTTGTCACGTACAGCTCGAACTCTATTAGTTTTCTTAATTATTAGTAGAATATCTCTAAAAGTTTGTTTTGAGTTTACTAATTAAAAACAAATGTTTCAATTTTCTGTAGAATAGAAAAACCTAACGATCGACGTCATAGAAAATAATGTTATAAACTATAACCAAATCATTTACCAAAATATACATATATAATCAAATTTACCTAATTAATTAAAATGCTTGTGTACCAACTAAGTAAACAAATCGATCATATATAATTAATTTCTTATATAATAAATAAATTAAGCACGCTGGCCTACATTTTTATTATTGTAATTAGTGACAAACACGAACTTCAAAGGCATATAATTCAATGCAGTAACACACTAATTTTTCATGAACAAACAATCCAAACAACAACAACAACAACAAGAGGAGGAGGAGAAGAAGAAGAAGAAGAAGAAGAAGAAGAATTCTTTATCTTGTTCTTGTTGTATTCCGACAATGGGGGGTGCGATTTCCAATCAGGCAGATCGGATAAAAGATATCTCGGCCGAGAAGAAAGCTCTAAGTGATATGAAACAAACATCAGGAGATGAGTTCCCAGGTTCTGACTATACTCCGAAAGATCGAAAAAACTGGATGTCAAGCCTCGACCCTGAAAAGGTTGTTGTTAACCAGATTGTGTGGCCTGGTACACATGATTCTGCGACAAATGAGATTGGAATTCCACTTGTTACTCGCCCTTTGGCGCGATGTCAATCCTTGTCAATCTACCAACAGCTGGTACTTGGAGCCCGCATCTTTGATATTCGTGTCCAAGAAGATCGTCTCGTTTGTCATGGTATTCTGACAACGTACAAAGTTGATGTCGTGATTAAGGATGTCAAGAGGTTTTTGTCAGAGACAGAATACGAGGTTATAATCCTCGAAATTCGTACTGAATTTGGACACGATGATCCTCTTGATTTCGACAAATATTTAGAGGATCAACTAGGGGAGTTTCTTATTCATCAAGATGACCAAGTTTTTGATAAAACAATTGCCGAACTATTACCTAAGAGAATTATTTGTGTGTGGAAGCCAAGAAAATCACCCCAACCAAAGGCAAGAGGGCCATTATGGAGTTCCAGGTACTTGAAAGATAACTGGATTGATACAGAGTTGCCATTAACAAAATTCAAAAGCAATATGAAGTATTTGAGCGAGCAAAAACCAGTGAATTCAAGAAAATACTTTTACAGGGTGGAAAATACTGTTACACCACAAGCAGATAACCCGATTATGTGTGTTAAACCGGTTACGGATAGGATCCGACCATATGCTAGGCTGTTTATGTCCCAGTGCTTTTCGAGGGGCTATCAGGATCAGTTGCAGATTTTTTCAACTGATTTCATCAAGGAGGATTTTGTTGATGCTTGTGTTGGACTTACGAATGCGAGGATTATAGGAAAGGCTTGAATCTTGTACTAGAATTGACATGACCCCGTCTTGAGTCACCTTAGTGGACCCAGACGTGACGTGCCCCGATGTTGAATTTCAGCTAGATGGTGAACCCACCACCATGACCACATAGACTATTCTATGACTTCAATTTTTTTGTGGAAATTTTGGTAGAGTTTCCCTTGTAAATAAGACAAAACCAAACTCAAAATCAACAAAAAACTTGATATAGACATCCATACCAAATATTTGGGAACCACCACAACTAAAACAAAATGAAGTTAAACTAGACTGAGTACTTCTGCTGCAAAACATAATGTCTACAAGCATGCTTTACATTGATCGTAACAATCTTTCGACGAAGTGCATATCAACAAAATATTAGAACAAGTGTTTGATAACATGAGTCCCCAAAATACATTACATACGATGATATGATTAAGATCGTGCAACTAAGTGATGGTGAACCAGACTCTGATTTCGGCAGGCTTTCCAAGTATCTCAAATTCAGCGGCCTCATGATAGGAAAAACATGACAAAATATATGAGCTTGTAACTCAGTGAGTGGATGGTTTGTAAATACATATATTTTTTTCCATTCATACATAATTACTGAAAAATCTGATTTACTTAAAGAAAATTCTAAAATTTGATCATTTCTCTTTAGAATCGAAACATGCTAAAATCATAAAATCCTTACTCTTTATTCTAAAATTAGATATTATCTGATATCTAAAAATTTGTGAATCTACAATTGAATAAAATAATATGATATACTAAAGAGTCGCACCAATAAGTACCCAATGAATAGTCTTACTCATGTATAGAGTACAAGGCAAAACCATTCGAATCTGATAATATGATAATCTGATCATACGTACGCAGAGCTGCCCCAAAGGCTAATCACCATAGTATACGACCCAAACCTTTGTGGGTACGAGAGTGGGTCCCAAAGACCTCTAACAATCTGGTCATACACTGTGAAAACACATTCACATTAGTGCAGAGTGGGTAAAATCATCATAATTGGTCATACACTGTGGAAACACATTCACACCCGTGCAGATTGAGTAAAATCACCTTGGTACTTTCTGGTAGTTTTAAAATGACTTTAAATATACTGAAACATGTAATATGAATATAACAAGCTAGATGAATGATTCGAATGAACCGAGTTTAACTTTAAAAGAAGTGACTAACAAATTCGTTTAATTCTCGAAATCATGTTGTCAAATCAAATATATGAAATAATTAGCTTTCTGATATAGTATAAATTTACTAAATATTTATTTCTGAAAAATAAGTTTTTCACTCACAGAGTACAAGCTACAAGTTAGACTGGCTGATAAATGTTTCCAATCTGTTTGTCACCACCTGAAATACGATATGAATAACCAATTTAACCACTATCGAACCAAGAAACTTTTAAAATCTAATGCAGTAATAACTAAACTAAATTTCTCGATACTTAACTAAATCTCCCAAATTTCCTTTAATCAATTGGAACTAATTACACTCTCTAGTCCCCCCACTTATCTCTAATTCATCACAATTTCAATCATCCCAAACATAAAAGCAATCCCTTCTTCAAATTTTATGAAAACTAGTAACTATAATTCAACCAATTAACTTTTCATCTTGTTCCATAAATTCATACTTCCAAGTAAGTATTTCATCATCACAATCATTTCCACCAAATATCCTTACTTAAAAAATCCAATTAACATTCTAGGGTCTGCACCAAAAATAAAATTCCTTACCTTGAATCAAATGGAAGCTAACCAATCAAAAAGCTTGAACTAGAAATCCTAATCCTTTCCTTACATTTGAAATTTTCGAACCAAGTTAAAACCCTAGAAATTCAACATAAATAATTCTTCCACTTCTTGAAGAAAATTAAGAGAATGAAAAATGGAATTCAAGCTTAAAATACCCCTTGTCTTCTTCTTCTCCTCCTCCTCTTATTTCCCTTTCTTCTCTTTTTCTTCTTCCTTCTCTTTTTTTTCCTTTCTTTTCCTCTCTTTTTCGGTCACGTTGTTCTCTGCCTTCAGCTCGTGTGTGTAAATAAAGGTAAAATGGATTTTAAAAATACTAAGGGCATGTTCTCTTTACTGTTTTCAATTCGTTTTTTGTTTTCGATTTTTCAAAACAGTGAAAAACATGTTCTATTTCCTATTTTCGAAAACGCGTTTTTGAAATTTTTTTAGAAATTTATAAAGAAAACTCAAAACGAGAAGTGTTTTTAGTTATAATCAAATCAAAATTTTCAAAATGTGTTTTGGGTGTTTTCAAAATGCTAAAAAGAATACATTTTCAACAATCTCAAAATGGACACTCAAAACACAAAATCCAAAATGAATTCAAAACTCAAGACATAAAATTGAAATACAAAGAGAACAGCTCATAAGGCCTCGTTCTCTTTACCGTTTTCAAGCCGTTTTCCATTTTCGATTTTCTAAAACATTAAAAACGCGTTCTCTTTCCTATTTTTCAAAACGCATTTTTGAAAATGAAAAAAAATTACACTGGAAACTCAAAACACGTTTTGGGAATTTTCAAGCCAAAACAATGTTATTCTCAGAAAACACAGGAAACAACTATGCCTTATCATCTCTCTCTCTCTCTCTCTCTCTCTAGGGCTCACTGGTTTTCCATTTCCAATCTCACAAACCAACAATCAAAAGCTTCCACTGATTTTCCATTTCCGATCTCAGGTACCCATCCCTTCAAAATTCAGTCAATCATTTCTTCTTCTTCATTACTTCTCTCCATACTTTCGTTTTCTTCAATTTCATAGAAGTGAAGAACCCAAAGTTCGATAAATTTTAGAACCAAACTACAAACTTCAGCTGTCCATGTGAAAAAAATTGGTATATTTTAGTATTCTTGACCTTATTGGCATGTTTTTTCTTCGAATTTTTGTTGGGTTCAATTGATCCGTTTTGGTAACACCGTGTTCTTGATGTTTCTGGCTTCTTGAAGTATATTATGTGATTTAATTGGTTACTACTATTTGATAATCTTTTTTTTTTTTGGTTAAGCTTAAAAGCTACTTAAATGTAGTAACTTTTTTCTTCTAGATTCCTCAGGCATTTTGTCCTTATTAAAATAATCACTCACAATATTCATACAAGTATATGAATAGTCATCCGAAAATTCAAGAAAAATAAAAGTAGAATCATGTTTTTAATTTCTATTTGTAGTGGCATGTGAATGGTGGTGTTCAAGAAGACGTCTTTCTTCCCATTTTCATTTTGTTCCAATCTTGCTTTGCCATAGTAGTTTAAACCGGATGATAACATGGTTGACGGGTCATTGGTTCAACTGAACAGTCAAGTGTTTGGATTTGCATATAGAAATTGATGTAGTATAATATGTGATTGTTTATCATGTCTCAATGTTAAATTTTTTGGATGTTGCTCGACATAAGAATTAAGATTATTTAGTATGGTTCGTCTAATTCCTAGAAATCATAGCATGATTTCTTTTTATTTGGTGATAACTGCGACTTTTTCTAGTTTGTTATGATTGCAACAGGCACAGAAGCACACAAATTGATTACTTCTCAAAGAAAGAAATGGAAAGGTACATGATTGGGGAGGATTCCGATATTTGTTTCTATAGATTATTTATCGAAAGCCATCTTCTTTTTCCTCTATTCTTTTGTTACTTCTGTACAAGTGGTTTCTTGATGATTTAAAGTTAGTTGGTTTCATTATAATGAAATGGTTGAGGATACTGATTTCTGTCTTTATTCGTCCTGCGCTCAAGGATGAAAGTCTTGTCGCTCTTTCCTGTTGCTCCTCATCAGCGAGTGCAAAGCACATAAGCACTCTGAGAATTGGATTGACGTGCTTTTCCTTGCACAAATGGTAACTGTGATTTGCAAATATATGTCCAGTTTCAACATAGAATGTCTCATTTTTTTCCTTTTTCATTTAGGTTATAGCCTTGTATAGAATTTTGTTTTTGAAGTTGTGCAATTGATTCAAATCTTGAAAGACAAAACATAGGTGAAAGCAACTAGCAGATTGGAAGTCTTTTATACATAGAGAACAAAGCAACCAGTTTAATAAATTTCTTTATTATTGAAACTTTGTATTTTTTTACCGAAATGTTTTTTAATTGTATGGATGTACTAAGATAATTATCTAAAGTTGAAACTGTTTTGGTCTTTTCATTATTTTAGCTCGACTCTATTAATGATGTCGATTCTACTCTTCAAATTTACTCGTGAAAAGGCATCTCAATATAAATGCGATAATGATTGACTTGTTTAAGAATAAGTAAGTCTTATTTAGCCATTGTTTGTTTCCCATTATTTCAAAAACACATTTTTATTTTTTATTTTCAATCATATTTTTGAATAAAAGAATATTACACGCAAATTCAAAAACAATTCTTACTTTTTAACCCTACATTTTATGCTAAAATACTATTTCGAAATATATTTTCGTAAACAAAAAAATGGAGCTCAAATATCCAATGAATAAACTATAAGGAATGGGAAAATTTGTGTATTTATGTTGCCTTTTACTTGTAACTGGTTTATCTATAATCAAGGAGTAATGTTATTTATTATTATTGATGATAGTCATCGTGTTTAGACGATCAAAATTATATTTGGTAAGAATTGTGAGAACTAACATGAACTCAATAAGATTGATTTCAAAATATTTATTATCATGTCAACATGAGATTAGTGCTCTCCTTTTTTGCAACTGATTAGGTTTGGTTGTGAGTTGATACTAGTTAATTCTTGTCACAAGTTACTTACAAGGACAAAAATAAGGACTTGTCAAATTTAATTTAGGTTGTGTTTTTTATATCTGGAAAAAAATATTTCAAGATTCACCAACTTCAAAATGTATATGTTATTTAATACTATATGAATATTAAACTATTAAAATTTATTGAATAATCAGATTTCTTGAATAAAATATTATAAAAAAATATTCTCAAAATTTTAAAGTAAACGCGTTTTCCATTTTTATGTTTTGAGAAGCAGTTTTTCAGAATGACAAAAAGAACGCATTTTCAACAATTTCAAAATAGACACTCAAAATACAAAACACAAAATAAATTCAAAACTCAAAATTTAAAACAAAAACACAAAGAAAACAACCCCTAAGTGATTGGGCTTTTTGCAAAGGAAGTCCCCCAACTTCCAATGATAAATAAGTAAGTCCTTCGCTTCAAATCTAATCCATATAAAACCCTCATATATTTCCAATTATAAAATAAACCCCAAGAAAGTAATTTATTCCAATTAAGTCCCTATTTGACCTTGACTTTGACAATTTCACTTTTGACTTTGACTAAATAAAATTGGTTTGTAATAGGAGTCCCCTTGAGTGTAGATTTGGTTGTCTTCTTTACTAATATTGTTTGTAAAAACTGTTGCTGAAGTCAGAATTGTTGTTGTTTATGGCATGTTTGGCAACATATATAGGACTAGGCAGTATTAAGGAAGTAATATAGTCATATGCAGTAGTACGTGCCAAACATGCACATGTGAATTGTGTAGCGATCCAACGTGTTAGTAATGTGGAGAAGGTTTTTCAGTATTTATTTTAGGTTGCCCTTGTGTATAATATGTGCAGATAGGAGTTAAAAATTTGAACAAATTGCGTGGGCATCAAAACTAGAAAATGATCCACACAATGTTGCTTGCGAATTCTGTAGGGTTTTGGGAAGGGGTATTTATAGCTAGTGGAGCTCCACTCCCTTGAAAATTAAAAACCATATTTTTATTTCATCGAGACCATTCAATTCGTATAAACGAAAAAAGACACCAAAGAACCCGTAAGATTTATAGACGTTCGCCTCAATATGAAATTATGTCATCTTCCGCCTTTGCAGTAGCTCATTATAAAAAAAATTATAAGAGAAAATCACACCCTCTATGTCCTCTAACTCATCTCACTTTTTTTTAATGGTAGTAGAAAAGCTTAAAGACAAGTCCCTATGTATAATGATGCTTTCTTTTGTCGATTCACGTCTGCACAATGATAATAATTAGACTCAACAACTTCACATGATAAATTGATTGAGAGCCTGTTTGAGCCTCATTTTTTTTTGTAGAATGCAGTTTGGAATAATATATTTATGAAGAATATGTGGTTAAAAATGAAGGAAAAGTTTTTGAATTGTGCGTAATATTATTTTATTAACTCATTGTTTGATTCCCATTATTTTCAAAATATATTTTTCTCTCATTTTTTTTTTCATCCATACATTTTTCAATAAAATAATATTACGTGCAAATCAAAAAAAATTCTTTATTTTTAACCACACAATCTTTATCAATCTACTATATCGAAATGCATTCTTACGATAAAATTGGGCTCAAATAGGCTCTTAAGATTGTTTGGTTAAAAAAAAAAAGGAGAAAAATATATTTTAAAAAAAATGGGGATCAGATAAAGTCCGAATTTCACGTATATCAATAATGATATAATTGAAGATTGCTGATTGGAGAAAATTATAGCGCTCCAAGTGTGTGGAGATTTCACTTGCCCTTCATCTTTGTACATATTGATAACTTTTTTATAATTGATTTAATTTTTTCTTGGTAATTTTTTTTAGAATTTAGCTCAGTTTTCTATCATCTCTTTAGAGCTGATAATTTTTTCCTTGGTTTCTTTATTTGGTATATATATGTTTATGCACTCTTTTTAAAAAATTTTGAGGGGTAAGAAAGATAGCAAAATCTCATTTCTTGAACATGTTAAGATTAGTATTACTCGTAAAGAAAATAGATAGTGCCAAGCCTACAAGCAACTCGCACCGAATTTACTTAAGGTAAGAATCAAAGTATTTTACACATATACTACTCATTCATGATTAACGTATGTCCCAAGTTTCCTTGGACGTTTTTGCACCAGAAATTCGATGAAAAATGCTGTCATCTAATGCTTGTTGAATGACAGCAAGAGCTTTAATTAGCATCTTTCTGCTTTAAATCTTTAAGAACATCAGCTGAAACATCGCTTTTACCATACTCCTTTTCTACACCAAGAAGTTGCTGATTAGTCGTGCTGCATCTGTTGCTCATGCCAAATCCAAGCATTATTTTCATCAAAAACATCACAACTAATCAACAACTTCTTGGTTAGGGTATCATACAACCGATAGCCTTTAGTCTTAGTGATATAGCCCACAAAAATGCACTTAAGACTATTATCAT